>SNQJ01S0066452.1:22486-48584 GCA_010110895.2 Picea sitchensis | reverse complement strand
GACCTAATAGAAGCTTCCGCTTCTAGAAGGATCTTCCTCTAGATGCTTCTCTTAATAGACACATTTAGTATAAATAAGGGTCGAGGGTATGAAAACCCTAGCTTGGAGATTATTGTAACATAGTGCTGCTCGACTGGAGGTTGCCCCCTCGAAGAGGCATGTGAACATTGCTTTCTGAATCAAAGTGCTATTTCAGTTGTTGTTCTCATATTATTTTTGTGTTATTGTGGATGATTATGCTGGTATATTACTGTTATTCTGCCATTCCTAGCATTTTATTTCTGTTTCACGTATTTATTAGATCTGGTATCTTGCATTCTTCTTCCCGTGTCTTGCGACACTAATCTGCAGATAAATTTACACCTATAAGAATAGGAACCTTGACCGGTTTACTTCCATGCATATTAAACCTCTGTAATATCATCTCAACATATTTTCTCTGATTCAACCAGAGTTTCCTGTTTGCACGATCTCTTTTAATCTCCATTCCCAGAATGAAGTTAGAAGCATCGATATCCTTCATGCCAAATTTGGAGGATAGATACGATTTCACCTCCTTGATAACATAATGTTATTTCCTACTGGCAACATGTCATCAACATACAACACTACATAAATGAAGTGATTACCAACCTGCTTGGAATATACACAGTGATCATCCCTACTTCTCACAAATCTCAATCCAAGGATGAATGTGTCAAACTTTTGGTACCACATCCTAGGTGATTGCTTCAGACCATATAGTGACTTATTTATCTTACAGACCAACTCTTTCTCTCCCTTCACTACAAATCCTTTTGGGTGCTTCATGTAGATTTTTTCTTTTGGATCCCCATGTAGGAATGCTATATTCACATCTATCTATTCCACTTCAAGATCAAAAGAAACAACAATAGATAAAATAAATTTAATAGAAGTTAACTTGGCAACATGAGAAAAAATCTCACCAAAGTCAATTCCCTCTACCTGGGAATAACCTTTTGCTACTAACCGAGATTTTTATTTCTCCACTTTTCCTTCTGCATTACACTTCTTCTTAAAAAACCATTTTGTACCAACATATTCTCTTCCAGCCGGAAACTCAACTATATCCCATGCCTCTGTCTTATCCAAGGCATCCATTTCTTCAACCATGGCCTTCTTCTAGAGTTTACTATCCTCTGAATTCACTGCTTCCCTGACAGTTCTGGGATCATCTTTAGTAATAGATAAAGAAAAATTAGAACAAAAATCAAGTGGACTGTACCTTTTTGGTTGCCTTCTTTCCCTTATTGATATCCTCAATACTTGGGTATGGGGTTCTTCTTCTTCTTCTGCTTCATCTTCTTCAGATGATTCAGGATTTGCATCATCCAACTCAAACTCTATTTTCTCAGGTTCTTCTTTCCTTGGTAGGAATTCCTATTTGGAATCATCTTTTACCTCTCTAAAAAAAACATCCCGACTGGAAACAATATTATTAGTTTATGGGTTCCAAAGTTATAACCTTTCACACCATATTTATAAACCATAAAGATACACTTTTCAACTTTATTATCCAACTTACTCTTATTTTCCTTTGGAACATGTACATAAGCATCACAACCAAACACTCTGAGATGTTCAAGAGAGGGTTTCTTAATAGTCCATACCTTGTGTGGAGTTTTATCATCCAACGCTGATGAGGGTGATCGATTGACTAGGTACCATGCTATACCCACTGCCTCTGCCCATAATTCTTGTCCTAACTCGATACCACTAAGCATGCTTCTTGATTTTTCCATCAGTGTCCTGTTCATCCTTTCTGCAACTCCATGCTACTGAAGTGTGTATGGAGTAGTCTTCTGCCTTGCTATACCACACTTCTTACAGAATTCTTCGAATTCATTTCTGCATAATTCTCCACCATTATCTATCCTCAATACCTTTATTTTCTTCTCTGTTTGATTTTCTACCAGAGCCTTAAACTCCTTAAATTTATCAAATACCTCAGATTTATACACCATGTAGAGTTCCAATCCTTCCATCTTTTAGCAACAACTTAACCCTTCCACGTTCGATGATTTTGGCTATCGAGTCATCTCCTAGGAATACATCACCACCATCATATTGTTCATATTCACAGAACCACTCCCTGTGAGAAGTCATATGATATGACATACCTGAGTCGATTAACCATACACCACGGTCTGCATGTGTACTTGTAGATGCCAGGTAAACATCACCTACTTCTTTAGTGGAGACTTTTGCCTCTGTGGAAGAGGTATTATCAGATCCCTTTGGTTTATCAACCTTCTTAGACTTGTAATTTTTCTCATAATGCCCTATTTTACCACACTTCCATCACTTCCTCAAATATTTTCCTGAAGACTTAGATCTACCTTTAGATTTAGATCTCCCCCCCAAAGACTTACCAGGATTCCTGTCTTGGGTATGACCACTTACAAATAAAGAATCTGTTCTTTGACTATCAATGATTTTCTGCCTCATCTCTCCAGATAACAAGGATGCAACTACATCCTCATACTTCAATGTAGAGTGAGTGGTACTACCAATTGATACAACCAGATTGTCCCAAGAGTCTGGAAAAGAACATAACAAAGTAATACACTTATCTTCTTCTGTAATCGTAATATTAAGAGATACCAGTTGACTTACCAGAGTATTAAAGGAATTTAAATGTTTTGTCATAAAATCTCCATCTTTCATCCTAAGATGATACAATTTATTTCAAAGAAACAACTTGTTTACCAGGGGCTTTGATTGATACAAATTCCCTAACTTATCCCATAGTTCCTTGGCCGCATATTCTCCCGAGACATTAAAGAACACCGAATATGCCAGGCAGAGTCGAATGGTACTTCTTTCTCTTCTGTCCAAATTCTCCCAATCTTCCTTCGACATACCAGTAGGTGGTGCACTAGTAGTTTTTGTACTAGTAGGTTGTGTACCAGTAGACTGTGTGCCAGTAGACCGCGTACTAGTAGGTTGTGTACCAGGATCTAGAGCGATCCATTGTTCTTTGTCTACAAGAAGGTCCTCCATCTTGAGCTTCCATAGCTCAAATGTTTTACCATTGAACTTCTCTATCTCAATTCTATAAGAGCTCACCATTTTTCTTTCTACACTCGAATCACCACTGCAAAAGCTCCGACTGAACCCAGGTTTATCACAGACCCAAGATAAACTTTATCTATCAAGACCGAGCCAAACCCTCAGCAACAAAGGCGTCCCTGTGAAGCCAAAAATGAGCTATGATACCACATGTAAGTTTTAAACCTCTGAAGTAAAGCAATGCATATAGATTCTTAAGAAAAACTGAAATTAATCAATGTCTCATACACATAGTACAAAGAGATTTACGCTGGAAACCCTTAACCGAGAGAAAACAAACCTTCCTTGGCGCCACACCTTTCAACTCTTCATTGTATTAATTTCACCATTCACCATAAAATATATGAAATTTTTTAGGTATTCCGTAGCTACCAAAACCCTAATCCGTTAATCCAGGATTAATTTAGAAAACTGCTAAAAATAGAAAAAATCACCCAAAAATAATAAAAACCGCCCAAAAACAAATTTCGTGGTGCTGCCCCAAACCCCATCAACTCCAGGATATTGCCCAGATCCAAACGCTAGGTGTAACCAGGGGGAGCAAAACCTGCCCCCCCTGGGACCCCCCCAGGAAAGAGCCTAGTGCACATGACACAATAAACAACATAAGTTGGGATCGTTAGATGCAGTTGTCGAATCCGACACGCCCGCACACACACATGCAAATAATATAACACATACCCAACATGTCTCCCCCTTTATAGTCCTGACTCAAAGTTGGAAACCACATTTGATTCATAGGATTTCACATCAACCACCAATGACTACTTCGAGTGACAATCAACAATGTTATGCCAGGGGCTCTTATGGTTGCTGCACCACTTTCCGATATATTTCTTTGTCTTTAAGGTGTCCTTCTTTGCTTGCGGCCTGGACTGGTTGTCTTGAGGTGGTCCATATTTTCTATGTTCTTTTTTTTGTAGGTTGGGGCCACCCTTTCTTGGATTTTGCTGTGAGGGGTTCCTAGGCCCAAATTGCCGCGTCTTTTGTTTGAGCTTCTGCTCGATTTTGACGACATATCGATAGGTTGCGCCTAAGGATGAGATATACAAAAACTCCATTTTGGCTTGGATGTATCTATGTAGACTGATGAAATACTGGAGCACCAGATGACACTTAGAATATTTGATACCTAGCTTGGTGCACAAGGTATGGAATATATTTGTGAACTCAGACACTGCTTGGTCTCTTTCCTATCGCAATGTGGACCATTTTGTGTACATGTCGTCATAGCTTTGAACAGGGTAGTATTGTTCCTTAATAGAATCCCTGAAGGACTCTGAGGTGTCCACGACTGTAAATAATGAGGGTTCGTTTGTTTCCTTCTCCTTGCAGAAATTTTCCCACCAATATTTGACATGGGGAACGACTTTGAGGAGCAAAAAGAAATATTTTCTCTTATCGAGAAGTTATGGATAGAGAAATACCCTTCTAGGAGATTCAACCATTTGTCTACAACATCGGTGTCTATCTGGCCTTCAAATATAGGAATATCGAAGTTTATTTGTACCTTGAAGGGGACGACGCCTCTGTTGGAGAAAGAGGTGTTGCCTGGTTGTAGCCACCGAAGGATTTGCGCAAAAATATCCATCATCTCGTTCCTCTGTTGCATGAGGGATTGCTCGAGCAACATTTTGAAGGGATATCCTGTCCCATCGTCTTTATTTTCTCTTGCCATGAGAGGTCGCTTGGGCATGCGATAAATTTTTTACTCAAGAGAAACAAGCTCAAGACCCAATTCTTTGTACCCTAACTTCGTTGGGGACATGGATTAAGAATGAAAACGAGCATACCGCTCTAATACCAATGATCCCTAAAAACACTGTTTAGGGCCTCAAAACAACCCGAGAAGCCAGGGACCCGAAAACTAGGAAAAAAATGCAAAAATGGAAAACTGCCAAAATGAGCCTGTTGGAATAGGTGGGAGGCCACCAAAATCCATCTGGATCAGTTTTTCTTCTTCGCGATTCACTCTCAGAATGAGTGAAATATCACAGCCACATCCAAGGTCTTTGTGACTGACTGCTCCAAACAACAAAAGCAAGTGGAAAAGGTCATAGAAGAATACTTGGATATCTTCTCCTCTCCTACCAGGGTACCCCTCCATTGTCAGGTCAAGCAAACCATCGATCTGACCCCCAGTGTACCGCTACCCAATGGGCCAGTCTACCGCCACTCTTTGTTAGAGAATGAGGAGATCAAGTGGCATATCCAAGAACTGCTGCATAAGGGGCACATCTGTCCCATCTCATCACCTTGCGAGAGCCTAATTGTGCTAATACAAAAGAAAGATGGAACCTAACAAATCTGCATTGACTATCGGGCCCTGAATAAAATCACAGTCAGTACCCAATTCCTCGAATCGACGACCTCCTTGATCAACTCATGGGGGCTAAATACTTCAGTAAGATTGATCAGAAATCTGGCTACCACCAGGTCCCGATAGAATAGAAAGATGTATGGAAGATCGCCTTCAAGTCAAAGGAAGGTATTTTTGAATGGATGGTCATGCCCTTTGGTTTGACAAATTCTCCAACCACTTTCATGAGGATGATGGGCGATATCTTGCGACCATTCACCAATACTTTTGTAGTGGTGTATCTAGATGATATTCTCATTTACAACAAGACTTGGGTAGAACACTTGCAACATATTCAACAGGTTCTGCACACCCTGCGACAACACAAGCTATATGCCAACTTGGAAAAATGATCCTTCGACATGGATATGGTTCATTACCTGAGCTACATCGTTGATAAACATGGCATACACATGGATCCAACCAAGATCCAAGTCATCTGTGACTGGCCATCGCCAACCACACTCACTGAGCTTTAGATCTTCTTGGGCCTTGCCAATTTTTACCACATGTTCATGTTCGTATTCTCCCATATTGCATGGGCCCTCATCCAAGTAACCAGGGGTGGTGGTAAGGTGAAATTTGTGTGGGGCCTATCCCAATAACATGCGTTCGATGATTTGAAGTAACTCTTATGCTCAGCCCCAATACTTTCACTACTAGACCTACAAAAACCCTTTTAGATCGAGACAGATGCTTCAGACTATGTTGTGGGCATCGTTCTCACTCATCATGACCAACCTGTGGCCTATCATAGTGAGTGTTGGCCCTTAACCAAGTTTTGAAGAATACTTGGTCATATTTGACCACTTTTGGGACTGTGACAGCTTGCCAAGGGCAACGCGAAGTGGAAAGTAAGGAAGCAAGACCTATTTTTGGGTCCATTTTAGGGTTTTGGGTTGATGTAATGGGAAAGGGATGTCGGCCCCTGGGTTTACCCACGCTTAGGCCCATTTTGTAATCTATAAATAGGCAATGCAAATAGAGGAGAATGATAGTAATGTAGTACATCTATGTGATGTATAACTGAAAGCTTAGTGCTAGTAACTGGATCTGTGTGATCAGATGTATCTTAGAGTGCTTTGTGCATGAGATCAAAAAGCTAAGTTAAAGGTGTTGTAGTCTTGTGTTGAAGAGCAAGGAAGAAGGATCTAGCGAGCTGCGCAGATCTTCTGTCCTGTGCGAAGTAAGGGTCATTGAAGCTCCATGTTGTAACTACTTGACCGAGATAATATAAAGAAGACTTTGTGGACGTAGCCCCAGGGTGGGGGTGAACCATGGTAACTATGTGTATAGTGCTTTGTGCTTCCATCTAATGTGTTTATCTCTTTCTTGGCTAAGTGCTTGATGTGATTAAGTAGATCTAGTTATGCTCTGTGCTGATGATATATGAATGACCGTTAGATATAATATATAAGATGCTTAGTGCTTGATCTGTTGAATCTAACCTGTATTTCTCTGGCTAAGTACTGAATCATCTTTCATATAAGTATTCACTGCGATGCTCTGTGCTATATGCGAAGTACCAGACGGGTTAAATATTGATGAAGGATCTATGATAAGTGCCCTGTAAAATATATAATCACAGATCAATGTCCCAGCTAAGGTTGCAGACATCTAAGTCCTGCAACCACCCCTGCCTCTACCTCGGGTGAGACTTCATCTGCTTTGCAGGTGTTGCTGAAAGGGCCGGTAGTTAGGATTTTGTTGGTGCACTCTTGAGCGTTGAACCCCGGGTCAGCCCCTGTGCCAACAAATGGTTCCATTGTTGGGACAGGATTTGTCATTGTTGGGAACAAAAGAAGAAAAATATTTGTGTGAACTAATCTTTGTGTGTAGATCTTTTGCCCTAGTGCGCAGTATTCTACTTGTCCTACAAAGCTTTGTGTTGAGAAAAAGAGGTCAGATCTGAAGGGAAAAGGTCATATCTGTAGAAAAATAGGTCAAATCGGAAGGGAAAAGGTCATATTTGCAAGAAAGAGGTTGACACCAAAGAAAAGAAGTGATATCTGAACACTCTATTCTTTAAGAAAAGTAAAAGTGGAAATTTCTGAAGGAAAAAGGTCAGATCTTCAGAAAAGAGGTAAGATCTGTAAGCTCTGTGCTCTGATAACAATAAGAATAGTCAAAAGTTTTTAGATTTGAAATATTTGTGCTCTGTAGAAGTAAGACAAGTGAAATTTTTTGTTTCTAAAGCATGGATCTAGGTATGTTTGATAGATTCTTTCCTAGCTTCAAAACTAGGGCATTAATAGATAAAAGGAAGTTTGATATGAATAGATCTGATAAGCATAGTGATAGATATGTTATACCTATGCATCGAAAGAATGTCTGGACTAATAAGTGGATGCAGGATCCTAGAAAGAGTTTTTTGCAGGCTAGCCACCATGATCCTGGTGCGCAGTACAAAAGGAGTTGGGGAACATCTAAACGAAAGAGAGGATTAACCTTCTATTATAGTTGTAGAAGACCGGGACATCTTGCTAAGGAATGCCCTGGGAGAAGACCCAGTTGCCTTTGTTGTAAGGCTATGGACCATGAAGTATTGGATTTCCCTTAAATGATTGCTAGGCTTGAGAATCTATATATGGAGAAAGAAAACCCTGAAGGATATCAAGAGACCAAGATTATAGTAGAAACCCAGAAAGAATTAGAAAATATATTGCTACAGATGAAAGATACCTTGAATTACCACCGACATGTTAGGCTATCGGATATCTTCAAAGAAAAGGAGCAAATCGAAGAAAGAATAGGGGACTTTGACATTGACTATACTCTTGATGAAGAAACACAAGTGAACATTATGCCAAAAAGAACTTGGGAAGCTATAGGAAATCCTGCCATGATCCCTTCCCTAGAAGGAACAAGTTTCTTTAGAGGAAAGCTAGTAAACCTATGTGGAAGGCTCGCCCGGATACCTATGAATGTCAATGGAAATTCGACAGAGGAAGACTTTGATATCATTAAATTTGTTGAAGACAACACCCTGTTTACCATGCTCATAGGAAAACCTTGGATTGATAGAGAACAAGCCAGACGAAAAGAGGAAGAAAAAGTTTTGGAATAGAAGAAGCAAGAGTTAAAAGACTTTATGAACAGAAGGATCATGCACTTGATTGAAGAACAGAAGAGTATATCATAGATATTTAATATTAACAACTCCAATGTCGAAGCTAAGAGAACACTTGAGGATCCACAGAAGATCAAGTTACCTATTTTTGATACAGAAGAAGTATTATCAAGGAACCCTAGGAAAGAATTTCAACAACGCGAAGTAACTAAGACCATGGAAGATAAACATCAGAATGGTAAAAGCATTACTAAGACGAAGCTTACTGGGAAGAAGGCTAGGAAGTTAATAAATAAAAGGGCCAATACTGTAAGGTTACAAGAGGTTCTAGAGGACACTTTGTGGCAAGAAGAATTGTAGAATTGGAGCTTTCCCGAGATATCAGAACAACGACATAGAGTACCTCGCCATGATGAAGCAATATAGTTGTTGGAACCGATATACCTGTTCGACCACTGCTCCGAATGGATTGAAAAACAGTTATGGGTTACCATTAGACCATTGGATAGCACCAGAATGAATAGAACAGAGTTAATGAAGGCCCCATGTCCGTTGCAAGTAGACCGTTGTTGAGATTTCATACTTAACCCATCACGCCACGCACCGAGAATACTTTTTGGTAACTGAGAATTTGAGCATGAACCCTGAGATTTACTTGCCCTAAGATCATTGCCTTACTATTCACTGTAGTCTCTGAATTCCTTTTTCACTCAAGCCAGCTGACCCAAGTTTGTATGTCAGACGAGCTCAGCGCTGCTGAGAAAATTGTTGAAAAAGTTCTGATTGATTTAATGACTGAGAGAGTCATGTCATAACGCAGAATGTCTACAGGTGTACAGGCATAATCCTCGGGCGCACTGCCAGCTTCCCCCTCCACTGCTCGAGGCATTCAAAGTGGAATTGGTCAGAACTGAGTGACTCGGGATGAGTCACAGGTGAGTGTTGGGGGCCTGTTGGCCCTTGACCAAGTTTGGAAGAATACTTGGTCATATTTGACCACTTTTGGGACTACGACAACTTGCCAAGGAAGGAGCGCAATGCGAAGCGGAAAGTAAGGAAGCAAGACCTATTTTTGGGTCCATTTAGGGTTTTGGGTTGATGTAATGGGAAAGGGATGTTGGCCCGTGGGTTTACCCACGCTTAGGCCCAATTTTTAATATATAAATAGGCAATGTAAATAGAGGAGAATGATAGTAATGTAGTACAACTATGTGATGTATAACTGAAAGCTTAGTGCTAATAACTGGATCTGTGTGATCGGATGTATCCTAGAGTGCTTTGTGCATGAGATCGGAAAGCTAAGTGCAAGTTGTTGTAGTATTGTGATGAAGAGCAAGGAAGAAGGATCTAGTGAGCTGCAAAGATCTTTCTGTCCTGTGAAAAGTAAGGGTCATTGAAGCTCTGTGTTGTAATTGCTTGACCGAGATAATATCAAGAAGACTTTGTGGACGTATCCCTAGGGTGGTGGTGAACCACGGTAACTGTGTGTATAGTGCTTTGTGCTTCCATCTAATGTGTTTATCTCTTTCTTGGCTAAGTGCTTGATGTGATTAAGTAGATCTAGTTATGGTTTGTGTTGATGATATATGAATGAACGTTAGATCTAATATATAATATACTTAGTGCTTGATCTATTGAATCTAACCTATATTTATGTGGCTAAGTACTGAATCATCTTTCGTATAAGTATTCATTGCGATGATCTGTGCTATCTGTGAAGTACCAGATGGGTTAAATATTGATGAAGGATCTATGCTAAGTGCCCTGTAAAAGATATAATCACAGATCAGTGTCCCAGCTAAGGTTGCAGACATCTGAGTCCTGCAACCACCCCTGCCTCTACCTCGGGTGAGACTTCATCTGCTTCATAGGTGTTGCCGAAAGGGTCGATAGTTAGGGTTTTGTTAGTGCGCTCTTGAGCGTTGAGCCCTGGGTCTGCACCTCTGCCAACAGTGAGACACTATCAAATGATATCCGTAAGTACCCTAATTATGACAAAGAAATGTACTCCATTGTGCAAGCTTTCCATCAGTGGATACATTACATTCTTGGGAAGGAGAATTCATCCACACTAATCATAAGCCACTGCAGTTCATGTATACAAAAGGCAAATGACAGAATGACCACCATCAGAAGTGGTCCACATACTTGTAGAAATTACAGCTCAACATCAAGTATAAAACATGAAGCACCAACCACGTCGCTGATTTCCTCAGCAGACCGTGAGTCGTGGCACTCACCATAGTGCTACAATATTACGGCCATGATACCTCTGGATGGCCCCAAATCTATGAGATAGACCCATAATTCTCCACCACCTACCAAATGTTGGGCACAAACACAGTTGTCGCTAATTTCTATATTCAATATGGGTTTCTATGCCGTCTAGGCCATATCTTCATTCCATCAAGAGAGCGAGTGAAGTTGATCTAGGAAGCCTACTATAGTCGGGTGGCAGGACACTTCGACGTCGAAAAGACAGTGACAATGTTGTAGAAACAGTTTTACTGGCCAAAACTTCGATAGGAGGTCGACAAGTATATCAAGTCCTACACTGCCTACACTATTTCCAAACCAACCACTAAGAAGTAGGGCATGTACACCCCTCTGCCTCACTGGTAAATTTGGGTCATTTTGTGACGACTCTTTCGACGGTCTTGCGATGTTATCTCATGGATATTGCGATGAATCTTGGGTCTCTCAAACGTCACAATAGAAACGACCCAAGGAAGTTGTCACAAGACTGACAACCAATAGTTGGTGTCGCAAGAGTGACAAAGAAGGGATAATGTCACAAGAGATTAAAAAAAGGGATATCGTCGCAAGAGTGATAAGGTAGGGAAATCGTCGCAAGTGCGATAAGGAAGGGAAATCGTCGCAAGAGCGACAAGGTAAGGATGTCTTTGCATGAGTGACAAGGTAGGGATATCGTCACAAGAGATACAAGGTAGGGATATGGTGAGGATTTATACAACTCTCTTCATTTATTTATCTTACCACCATTTGCACACATCCACTTTGCTAGTCGGACACCATAGGGGACCTACAAAATCCTCGTCGTTCTAGATGCTTGCAAAATATTCCTCCTATTCTAGGAGGATTCCCAAGTCTTTCCAACTCACTGACTCAACCATATCACACCCCAGTGAGTGATACTATTTTTGGATCAACTTTACTTGGTCCAATTCCCAAGGCCATCCATCCACTAGTTCTCCTTCACAAGGAGGTCGGGGGAAAACTTCTTCTCAAGGGAGAAGTACCACCCCACTTAATCCATCTCAAGGGATAGGTCCACCAACTTCTCACATGATGGATGGAACTAATCCTCCACCAAATATACCCATTTCATACTCGACATCCATTAAAATTCTTGATTTAACCAAACTCATGAATGATCCCATTTTGCATGATCCCACTTGGCCCAATATGCCTACAAAACTAACTTCATATATTCCAAAGTTTGAAGGAAAACCAGGAGATGATCCCACCATCCATGCCATGAACTTCCACTTATGGTGGTCTTCAAAAAACATCATGGATGATTCTATCCGCTTAAGGTTGTTTCAATGCACTCTCACTGGTTCCTTAGCCAAATGGTATGTGGATGAAAAATCAGGGTCCCATGCGACCTTTGAATCATTGGCCAAGGCCTTTTTGTCCTTTTTCTAGCTACTAGTTCGTCATGATACTGGATTAGAACTACTCTAGGATTCCAAACAAACTACTGCTATCCATATAGATGATCACATCCATGAATGGTGTCGGCGCTGTAGTTTGTGCAAAGCGAAAACCACCAAAGAACAACGTCTTGATTGGTTTCTCAAATCACTTGTCTCTGTTATTGCCAAGGATGTCGCATCCACCTTCCCTTAGAAAGAGGAGAAGGCCATCAACAAGGCTCAACATTTTGACGTCATATATGCTCAATTAGGTTACCTATACACAGTATTCCCTGATGAACCTAGACCCACACCATTTGGCCAGGACAATCCTAAGATGTCCCATGCTACAGATGGGTTGATTGGTTCCATGACACACCAACAACCTTACAACCAACCGCCACCTATTTACGGCTTACCTCAATATCCACAACCATATGGAGGGCCATATTATTACCCTCTTCCCCCTTAACAATAGCCATATCTTGTTTCCCCCCCCCACCAATGAGTGGAGCCTCCCCAGTACTCATGATGAGTACGACCTCTCAACTAAGTTCAGGTTCACCTTCTACCTCAACATATAACTTGGGAATTAGTGAAAGAACTTTTGCTTCTTATGCACCTTATGGATCGTTGCCAAAAAACAATGAATATTTTCCATTCCTTGGTCCTCCACAAGGACACCCACATGTCGACGTTAATTTTTTTCAGCCCTCTCTCGTTCAACAACTTCAAAATTTTGAACAATTGAATATGGAAAATGAGTCTAATCAGTTGAATAATTCCAAGAATAAAGGGAAAAATCGAAACTATAATAACCCGGGACCAGGAGGAAATAAACCCCAACAAACCATCCCGCTGGGGGCAACCAAAATCAAGGGATCCAGAACCCCCAAGGGGACAATAATAACAAACGACAAGAGAATAAAAAAACCACTATTTAGACTAACTTCCCTTGCGCTCTCTGTGGTGATTATGGACACTATACACACAATTACCCCCAAATTTTTGACTTCAAATGGATGAAAGACTCCATGAACGCACAACACCCTCCAACGTCGCTTGCCCCTCAACAAACCCCACAACAATATTTGCAACAACCACCTCCGACCGTTTTGCAAAACCCCATTCCACACCAAGGTGTGATGAATAACAAACATGAGGTACACCTTGATCCACCCCAAATGGGGCAGTATCAAAACCTAGGTCCCATTCAACCTGGAAATCCGACTGATCTCAACATCCTCCTTGCCAACGAAGAAAAAATTCTTCTGCAAACACATGGTCACCAGTATGGTGTTCCCCCTGAATCTACCCCAACCACTTCGGAAGCAGCTCTAGCTACATATGGGCAACCCTTGATGATTCCATTCCCTAACACTGAACCAAACATTCACATACCTCATGTTCCATTGGATGGAATGTCAATAACCCTCATGCTAGGGAAGCCCATAACTACAATCTAGTCAATGACTTAGCTCAGTCTCTTGCAACCATGTTTGTATTGGAGGTCCCCCAAATTTGTCCAACTCAGCGAAAATCGTCGCTTTCTGCCTTGGGGTAGTCGAGCCATTTAATACTAGACTCATCACCTTTGATCTAGATAGCGGAGAACCATGCCTCCCCGCCCTAGTTGTTTTTCAGATACCAGTTAAGATTCAGAACATCACAGTTCATCGGTGTATCATCGATGAAGGTGCATCCACATGCATCATTTCCAAAGTAGTATGGAAAAAACTTGGCTCCCCTGAGCAAGTACCATCCACCATCACCCTGAGAGCCTATGACAGTCGACCCTCGTCCCCCGAAGGGATCTTCCAAAATGTCCCCGTCAAACTTGGGGGGAAAACCATCCTCATCGACATTGACGTTGTCAATGCCCCACTTGATTATAATATCTTATTTGAACGTAGCTACATGTACGCTATGAAGGAAGTGACCTCGTCAGTGTTTCAAATGATGATGTTCCCCCACAACAGGAAGATCGCCACCATCAATCGAATCACACATTATGAGCCTAACCATTCCGCCAACATTGATAACATTCTTCCCCTTGTCCGCACTAGCTCGGACACTTATTCAGTCATTGACATGGGTCACGACATTTTCAAGGAAGCATCTTTGTTGGGGGCATGTCATGGAACGCCACCCCTCCTACACCCTTCAACACAAGTGTGTGTAGTATCTTCTAATGGAACCTATGCTAGAGATACTATTCCTCCCACCGAGGCCTCTCCTCACCTCCACATTCCACCACTTGAATAAACATTACGTCATGAATCCCCTGAGAACCCCACCGCACCATTGATCCCTGATTCTCACCCCATCTAGGGGAAAATCCCGGTTTGGGAGACAGTTCCTCAAATCCATTACCCAAATTCCCTTCTTCTACCCCCCACCTAGAATCCAAGCATTCCAGGTAGCTGTAACCCTTACCCTTCCTAACATGGTACTTTCCATCCCTGTATGGTATCTACATCCACTTGCGATGGTTCTTCAACCATCTCTCCCTCCTCAAATAGAGGGAATTCCGATGCAGATTCCAGTACAGGATCCTTCCATGCCACCATCCCACCCCACTGTTAGCACCACTGTCGCTACTGGGGGAAGACGAAAGAAGAAATATCCCACAGCTCCACTTCCACCCCGAGTTCAAACACCTTGTGCACTATGAGAAAGAGATGGGAACCCCACTAATAGATTCCCTACTCTTCCCAAGTTACGCAATCTGATCCAAATCCCTCGAGACACCACATTGCTCGCAACTCCAGCAAGTACATCCACTGCTACTCTGGAGTCCTCCACTACACACAATAAGGGTTTGCAAACCAAATTTGCTTGCGCCATCTGTTTAGACTATGGCCACTACACTCATCATTGCCAAATTATACCTCAGTTTCTCTAGATGCTAGCCGTAGTATGCCAAACCTCTCGGCCATATCCCCCTCCTCTACCCCTTACTGGTGCTCACATCACTGACATTTTTTATTTCTCTTCATTATTCCTTGAGAATATGAGATCTCCTTGCGGTCTCTATGACTCACTTGCTCACTTCACATACCAATGTCCTTTGATTGTTTCATACCGAGGTCGTCATTCAACTCCTTTTCAAACTCATCTGACCAACTCACCACTGGTAATGCACTCTCTAGATACTGTCAATATTACGTGCCTTGAACCTGAGTCACTTCCCATGCCTCCCTGGTTCATAGTTCCACTGTCTGAAGATATTCCCCTGAATGCTCCCAATTCTCCGTTAAATTTCCCACAAGAGATCTTGCCCCCCACCACAGTTTATCACCCACAATGTCTAGAAATTTAGTTTATCTCAAGAGATCCATCACACCCCGTATGCGATATTCCTTCTACGTCCTTACCACTTAAGGACAATCACCTCACAACACTCTCACTAGATCACCAATAGTGTCAGTGCCAATGAGGTGGCATCGTGGGCCCACCATCCATATATAGACCCTTTTTCCCAATTTCCACACTCAGTTACAGGAGCCCAAAGCCTCCATTTTCTGATCCATTCTCAACCACGTGATCATGGTACCGCCATATACATGTTCACATTCCCCGGGTCGTCATCTGAACTTGGCCTTAGAGGAGCATTTTTCTCACATCACGTTCAGGTACACATGCTCATGTTCAAAACGATCAAATAACTGCTATATGTTCTTTATCATCAGATATTGTTCACGTCGGGTATTTGGTTTTCATATGTGTAGGTACCTAGTCATCCAAGAAACACAACTCCTTCAGGTTTATGTTCGACATTTCCATGCAATTATTCCCTTTATAAATCAATTCCATATCCCACTCACACCCTCTAACTATTACCTTTAGGTTCCTTACATCCGTATTGACAGTACCGTCACCTTTGCTGCATTTTGGTATTGTCACCTGGTAACATTCTCCCCCACATGAGTTGTCCCATTCATAGTTCCCCTTAGCAACTTGACACTCATGCCGATTTCACCCCCTAGGGATGGGAGTCCCGATAGTCTTATGCACTTCTGAGCATGAGCCACATACTTATTCTCATCATATTGCTAGCTTTCCCAAATGGACTCCCAAGTCATCTCATCTCGATTATATTGACTGCACCTTTGCAGTATCATCATCCCTCCATCTCATCCACCATCATCTTTCACATCTATAGATTTCCTTCCATTCATTTACCTCATACAAAAACCCACCCATGGGGCCCCCACCCTCCACCAGTTCTCTTTCGCAAATTGTGCCCTCACAGGCCAAGCCATCTTGCACTGGGGCACCCATTTCTATATCTGTACACTCAACCCAAATTATTCTTTATTTATTTGGTAATTGTAAAAAGCCTTTGTTTCCATCATTTACTTAGCTTTCTGTCATCACCCTTTATGACCTTCTTTTCTCGACAAAGAAACCCATGTCGCCCTTGGTTGGGGCATGCACTCTTTTTTCATTCCAACATCGTTCATAAACCCTGAGTGTCCCAATTCCATGTACCCATGATATCTGATCTTGCCCACTTTGTTAGCCTCTGGCACAATTTAACCCCATATCTAGTAGTCCCCCTCACACTAGATATTGTTTTATGGTTGCTTCCAGTCATCCTTCAAAATTCCCCAACCAAGGGAAGTCTTGAGTCTCACCACATCTTGACTTCATTCATGTTACCTGTCAGTTCCTGATATCATCTCAGTCGATTTCACGAAGCCCTTTGATTCTTAGAGTCACGTCTCCCTTTCTATCGACATCAACACAGTTTCCATAAGGACGATAGTATCTTGACTCTCATTACCTTTTCAATGAGGAATCTCGGACAACACATAGAGAATCATCATTTCTCTTTGATTCCATTGACCCCCCATAAAAATTGACTTCAACAAACCTCTCATGTTACGGTGGGTCTTACTATGCCAATATTGCAGTTGTTTTATACCAGCTGAAGACCTCTGAATTCATTAGGCCATCAATGCCTATGAGTCATTGACACTTCTTACAAGCGTCCTTGCCTCACTTCAGAGTATGTTCACCATTCATAACTGTCATATGCCATTGTCAACTGCCCGTGAGGGCGTTGCAGTTATTTACATCAACATAGATCTTCAGTTAGAGTCTCACATTCCAACTACATGACACGAGCATGGGGCATGCCCGCCTTGTTTGTACACAGATTTTTATTTTTTCTCATTAGAGAAAGGTTTGGGTCCCACAGTTTTCCCTCTCCCTCCGACAGATTGCTCTTGTAGTTCCTCTCTTCACTCTTCATCACAATGGCACTCTCAGTAAAAGAAACATTGATGTATTTTGACTATATGTATTCTCCTAACCTCACACATCAGGGGGCATATATTATCACTGAAAAATCATCTGCAACATTGCACACAAATGTTCAAGAACACATCAATTCCAACAATAATTAGTCCACCTACCACACTGAAATGCATTTTCAAAAGGAAAAAACTACACAATTGGGTCAGAAATTGACATGCGCAAATTCAACAAAAGAAGTGCACACACAGTGTACAATGTGCGTGGGCCAACACAACCCTCAGAGCACACAATGCTCCAAGTGCGCGACTGTGTACGAGAAAAGTTGCACACTTCTATGAGCGATGCATTTATGGATCTTGTCGGCCCCTCAACCACTTATGGACCAGCTCCCAACATGATTTGACCCTCATATCTGAGTGAAATCTGAATGGGGGGTTGGTCAAGGACTAGAGGGTGCCCTAAAAGGCCCCTTGTTCACACCAAGAACCAATTACATTTTTCCTTGAAGAAATGCTATAAATAAAATCCATGGGTGCACTAAGAAACCAAGATCTTCATAGTATTGTTATTCTACCTCAATTATCCCTTGATAATCCTCTTTTCTCTTTGGATCCTTCAAACATCATTGCAATAGGCCATTCCACTCACCCCTTGAGGGAATAGGCATTGGTTGTCTTCACCATTTTCGATTTTTCTTCCACTGTAAGAAGAGCTCTCCATTAGGGAACTCAATTTCCCTCCCAAGGAAGAAGAGTGGACTCATAAGTCCTCATTTTTCTCTACGGTGTTTTGCTTACTAATCTATTGATCCATTGGTAGCATTATGTTGGTCATTGGTTGATTTTTACGGTTCTAAGTTTCTCATTCTTTATAACTTTTATTTCTTAGTTGTTTTAGTTTGTGTCTTTGTTTATTACATGTGTTTGGCTTGTTTAACCCACTCACAAAATTATGTGTTGTCTAGTAGGCTCATCTAGACATGCAAGTGTTGTTGTTTTTCTCACCCAAGTGGAAAAACCAACACACCACTCTAAAGGGGATATACACTTTTTCATAGTTATGAATGAACTATCAGTAATATTCGGTGTGACCCAATGTGGCATGCAACTCATGAACCGAAGTGGGGGCCACCATATCCAATATAGCAACAATCTTATCCTGGTTTATTAACAATCCATCCTTACAAACTACATCCCACAAAAAACGTTCCAAAAGGTGTATTGAAGATGTACTTCTTCAAATTCAACGAAATATGGAGCTAGAGAAATCAATATAGCATCAAGAGAAAGGATTCCATGTGATATTTTAGCAAACTGAACATTGTCCAGTCATCCAAATAAACTTCCAAGAACTTGTCGATAAATTCCTTGATGGATGCGTCCATGATCCTAGAAAATGCTATAGGTGTATTATTCAATCCAAATGGCATCACAATATAAACAAAGGAACCCCATTTCGTTTCAAAGGTGGTTTTGGATTGATCTTTCTCTGCAATCTGAACTTGATGGTATTCCTAAAATCCATTTGTAAAAGAGTAGGCATCTCATCCTCCAACATTCTCTAGAACCTCATTCATGAATGGTGTAGGGAATGTATCATGCACATAGGTTGCATTAAGGCTCTAGATGTCTACACAAATTTGAATGTCACCATGTTTCTTTGGTTGCACCACCATGGGACTAATCCACTTTGACTCTTCCACAGGAACAATGTTTCCAATGTCCAACATCTTATCCAACTCCTTACATACTTTTTCTTTATATTTGGGATTTACTCGGTAAGGGCCTCATCTTGATCGGCTTGGCATATGGATTGAGTTGAATTTTCACAACCCCCAAGGATCTTGCAATTCCCTTCATTTTTGAGAAGCTTGAAAAATATATGTCCTTGTATTGTTTGAGTAGATCGACGAATTGGGTGACAATCTCCTTGTTCCAATAGTCTCCAATGATATCCATTTTGGGTGCTTCCTCAGTGATAATATTATGTTTCATTGTCTTGATAAAACAACCATAGTTGAGGGAAACCATATCTTCTGCTTTCCCCCCCAACACACACTCTCCCTCAGATTATTTAATCTGTATGCCTATGGGGTCCTCGTCATTAATATTGTCAACTTTGACTTTGCAACAATGGACGACCTATTTTAGTTTTTCCACTGGATAAGGATATAAACATACCACCTTTGATGTGGCATCCTTCAGTTTATGGTGAAGTATGAAGTTCTTGATCCGGAGGAGTGCCTCCCTTCTAGTCGGATCTTTTTCTATGAAGCAGACTGTTGAGAAAAAATGTGTATTTACCCAGTCTACTATTTTCCTCACGAGATCCTCTTGAATATACCAACTCCTTAGAACCATATTCAAGGTATGAATGAATGAATGGACCCAATGGGTTTGAGATATATTCTTGGTAGTCCAACACCTTTCACAGTAGTGAATATTCTCCCGAGGATGTTTAGTGCCCTTATACCGATTGGACAACTCAAAGTTAGAGATTGGCTAGAATTTGTCTTTTATCAATTCAACCATCCATGCCGAGTCGGGCATGGTTGTGCGATGTGTTTCACACCAATACACATGTGTCCCTTGTACTATGATATCCATGGCCTGAACCTATAAATATTATAGAATGGTATTCTCCATATGTAATAATAATTCTTCTACCGAACCTGTCTCATCAAATCGCAATGCATCACATAGCTTGGAGCCTATGCAACATACTTCTTTAGTTATCCTTGCACATCTTCGGGTAGAGACCTCATACATATTTTTCTGCCACCTCTCCATGGAGTCTTCTCAATATGTATCATATGACTTCACGCTCCTCCAACTCGGTTCCCCATCCACTATGGGTTTGGCATAATCTTCCTTTCTCCTTGTGATCTTGTAGGTATTCTCAATAATAGAGCTTAGTGCATCCTCATCTATCGGCTCGTTGTACCTGTCCCCTTCATTAGGATCCAGAGGCATGATCACACACAAGGTATTGGTCCCCAATGACATCTGTTATTTCTTCACATTCAACACAACATTGTTGTTGAAGGCCTAATCAATGACAAGTATCGTAGGGTATGGATCATAATCATCCATGATCTTGGTCACTTCAAAATCATCCTTTGTCTTTAGCCTCTCTATGTTCACTTTGAATTTCTCCAATCGTCCTATAGGATAGATTTTTACTGATTTTCCAACTGCAGCTGAATGGGAGACCAAACCAAGTTCAATTTACCCATCAATTCCCATAACTTCTTTGGAAAAATGTTCATGCCGGAACCCAGTTCCAACATGACCCCATCCATTTCATAACTACCGAGTTCAAATGTCATCTTGAAATCTCTTCCTATGCACTTATTTTTATTGACTTGACACACATCCATTTTTGGTAGGGGGGATGATATCGCTCTATCTATCCCTTCTTCCCCCATGTGGGTTTCTCACATTTGTATCAACTTTCACGCAACATCAATATTGCTTAACAATCTCAAAATGACAACATAAGAAGTTACTTACTTGATCCTTAGTTTCTATCTCTCGACCCATGTCATGTACTACTTATTTTCATGCTATGTGCTACAACTCTTGATGTACACATTCCTCTATTTCCCCCTGCTTGGAATTTCATAACTCGTTTTATTGGTGCACTTATTCCAGTGACCTATATGTCACAAGTGTTTCCTCATGCAAACGAGATTACTCCAAATACATCTGCGTGGTGCACTGCAATTCTTCACGGGTGCGGGCATCTTCAAGTGGCCTTTGTGTTGCTCATTGTAATTCCTCATGGATTTGATCCTCTTTAAGCGATCTTTGTGTCACACGTTGCATTTATTATCATTCTCTTTATTCCTCTATGGCCCTCTACATGTCACATAGAAATTGATTCTTCCTAGCAATATCAAACTTAGGAGGGGGATATGCCACCTCCCTTATCTTCCCCTCCAGTATTTGACCTGATATTTCACCATGCTTAATGTCCATTGCCATCTTTTCTCCACCTTGGGTTATCACTTGTACATAGACTTCATCATCCTTTTTCTGATTCCCCCCTGGCTCTATAATCACCATATTGAAATGTGCCTTCTTCTCTTCCCAAGTTTTCAACAAGTCAAGAAAATCCATTGTAACGTGCTTGGGGCTGTAGAAATACCCACATAGAGGGTGTGGTTCGGTACAAAATATGGACACATGGCCTATCTCACCACAATTAAAAAAAGTGCGGGGTCTACCTCTCCCTCCTCCATATCCTCTTCCTTGACTACATCCATATCTACCTCTGCCTCTGGGACCTTCGTGATATCCACCTCTCTTAGCACCACCACGATCACTACCCTTTTATTCCTATTGAACCTATAATTCATCGTTGGTATGATATTGCATCAACTAGAGTGACTGACAATTGTTCACATAATGTCCCATGGAATTGCATAATTCATATAATGGAGTATGATGCATCTTCTGATATTTCTCCAATGTTGGGAAACAAGCCGGTATATGGACCCACTACATGCAAATTTTGCACCACTCCATCCGAGGTCCAGTTGGAAATGGATTCGGCGCACTCATTGCCATATAGTTTCCAAGTGTAGGACCTTCATCTCTACGATGCCCCTCTAACCTGTACATTGTACACCATACGTGCTCACACACAGTGTTAAACTTTTCCATATCTTGCAATTTCATCGTCAGGTTGGCCAATTGAGACTGTACCTGCACCAAACTTGTTAATGTCTCTCGTCCTCATAGTTTATCCTCTAGGCACATCACAATATCCACTTATTTTTTCTGAGTAGTTACCTTCTATTGGGTAAGAATGAATCAGATATGGGGAAGCAAGCTTGTAATGAACCATTATCTATGTTGCACATCCTCGATCTAGAATGTGATCCCATCCAAAAAAATCTGGAAATGGTGGTCATAATCCCACATGGTTTCTCCTAGTTTCTGCTTAATCTCCTTAATCTCTGTAATGTACTGAGATTCTGACTTAGGATTTTGGAATTCCTTAAGAAAATATCTATTAATTCCTATTAGGGAACTCATAGTGGCTTGTTGACATAGTGGCTTTGTACTTCATATACCATGTTAGGGATATGTCCCTGAATGTGGTCTCTAGTTGCACAATCTTCGATGCTTCATCTCTGATCCTCTTCACAGACCATACTACCTCGCATGTGAACCAATGCTTCTCTGCATCATCTCTACCCATCCCATAAAACATGGGTAACCTCAGGGTACTATCCTATTTTTCCATCCTCAATCTCGAACTATGTCCTGCTGACTGACTATTGGGTGTCGGGGATATTGGTAATGATACTCTTCCTAGTGAAGTATCACAAACTTTATCTTCTTATTCACTCGTCACTTCTGTTCTTTCTTCTCCTACTGTTTCTCCTACTCCAATTTCCTTTCTATTTGTTGTTCTTTCTTCTTGGATACAAATGCAAAAGGGGAGTGTTTCAAGGGGGGGGGTAACTGTGGGGTAAATCCATCTTTTTCTAACATTTCTTGTGAGGGAACCTAGAGAGTTTCCTACCTACAACCATGCAATACAATCCACTATCACTAAATTTTATTTCCCTCTTCTCACGGGTCCTTCAAGCTTCATATTCCTCTCCTACCTTTGTGCTTCTACTCTATGCTTCATCTTCATTAGAAGTTGCATCACTCTGCAACAACCAAAGGTTTTGGAGTTCGTCTTGTAGGCCCCTACTACCACTACGACTAGTATCTCCATTGGATACCCTACTCTCAATGTTGTGCCTCTTCGTGGGCCTATCCTCATATGTTCTCCTCTTTGGCGCAACATACTCTCCCACACTTCCTCATGGTCCAGTCTCTTTCCTCTTCATTATAGTCCCAACTCCTCGTCGCTCACCCCTTGATATCTTCCTTCCGCTTCTTTGTTCCACTCTCCTCCTTGTCTCAACTCTTCTTGCGTAACTTTCAATTCTCTCTCTCCTCTACTCTTCAAGGTCAATCCTATCGATCACCTCATTTCAACAAATTATGAATCCTCCCCATGGATCCATCTCCTCCTTTTCATTGTCTTTTCATCCCCCGCTAACGCTAGGGGAGCCTACTCAACCATCTTGTTGGGATTCATGCGCATCAACCCCTTCTCCAAGAACAACATATTTATCTAGAGTGGGGTTTCTTCTAGAAAAATCTTCCTAGGACCTTCCGTGAACTTTCTCTCATCCTCGTTGAAAGAATTAGTGTACTCGACAATAAACTCAATTACATACCCTTCCTTCACTTGAACAAACTGGAAATCAATGGCTCAAGTCCACTTGTTATCGAATGTTTTCATCCTATCAATCATGAACTGATCTCATACCAATGATTCTTGTGGCCTCAAAGCAATATTAGTAGTAGTATGTTATTTCAACCATTCATAAAACAGACAGGGGAAGTAAACAAAGAAAATTTTATGCATATTTGTGTAGAGATACATGTCCTTCCATTGCTTCACATTAGTATTCAAGCCTTGAGTTTCCCACCGGGAAAACTCATCTTCCTTCGCAGTTAACCAATCTTGAATTTCGTTTTGAGATGGATACCACCTCATTATTTGCCTTCATAATTCAATACAAAATATTCAGGTCCTGACAACAAAACCATTTGTTGGGTAATTCTACATCCGTGTGCGTCCTTCTTAATGCTAGGGGATTGAATATCCAGGGTTCTTCTAGATTTGACCAACAAAAACCCCAAGACATCGACGTATCAATCCTTAGCCACGACTGAAGAAGGTCTCACTCGAGATTCCATGAGGATCACAAAGACCATCTGGTCTTCTTAGTGATGTAGGAATATTTACATAGGAATCCATCTGGGTTGGCATTCTTACAATTCATTGCAAAATACTTAACAACTAACAATATGTAACAACAACACATCCACTCAATTGACACAAGATCAACACATCATAAGACTAGAATCATTGTAGCTTTATTATCTTCATTGAACCATTCACATGCATACATTAAACAACTCATCAATAGACAACAATAAATCCTTGTTCTCTTAAACATTTTCATAGTATTACATTACATATTTTCATGTGCTTTCTTCAAAATCTACGAGTATGGCAGACCTAGGATCAAAACCAAAGACATTACAAAACATAGGCTCAGAGTGAGCTCAAGGACATTAACAACAACCAAAACTAGCTAACCAGTAGGATAGCTAAACATGACTAACAACAACAACAACAACCACATCAACCTTATTTCTATCATCATTGTTCCCCTTTATCTGCTTCTTGTCTCTAGCGTTCTGTCACTTTCAATTATGCCCCACTCACTCCTCTGATTGCTAGTCCTGCATATCTCCGTCACCCGCATGCATTCCATGTAGCCTCTTTGAAATCGTGGCAATATTAACTACCTTTCTAGCTCATCTCCTTACCACTCCATAATCTCTCGTGTTGCCTGAAGTAATCATTCATGAAGATTTCCCGAATATTATTTTCTTGATTTTGACGTGCATGTGGTGTCTTCTTAATTTTTGTCACGCATCACAAAACTTGGACCGACGTGCATTGGAAGAACTTGAACTGACACACATTAGAAAAAATCGATCTAGTGCACGTGCCTCTTGTCACCCACTACACAACTGCTTGAGTGCGGACAAAATGTGAATAGGCACACACATCTTTGTTGTGTGCACGAATGATCTTCATCCAGATCTTTGGGTGCCAACACTATGCTTGCAAATATTTGACCCCAAAAAATGTCGTTTGATGCCTCAAAATGACTATGGAAGATTTTGGACCCCAAATCTCCAAATTGAAACCTACTGCTAAAATGAGCCCTGCAAGCCAATTTCTCTCATTTTTCCACCTAGAAAATACTAATATATATGACAAATTATATGATGTTACATTCTAGATCAATAGTCCCCTTGTTACTTCCTTAAGTTAGTAACCTTTTTAATAGATATTATATTAATACATTTACAATTTGTACCTACTTTTACATAAGCAAACCATAAAACCATAAAACCCACATAAAAATCCCAATCCATTACTAAGACTCACTCATGTATTCATTGACTAAGCTTAAAGCCTTGAGCTCCACACTAAAAATATTTATAATACATTCACATTATTTACTACAGAAGATCATTATAACATAATCCGCATAGCTCAACTCACGTTAATGCTATAAATTAAATAATAAATAGTTTAACATATTATAATTCAAAAATCAAAACTAAGAAATTACATAATAGTTACACTTTCGATAGCAAATGAATTCATCTACTTTATTAGTTTCTCTAATTGTTAGACACTAATGTAACTAGTTAATTCCTTCTTAAAAAGTTATTAGGTATACAATTCTCTTTTACATGTCCTTGAATTTAATAAGTAACATATTTTTTTAATCCAACGCCTCCTTAGAGGATTCATGTAATTGCTAGCTTATGTAATGATTATGGATTACATAATGCTTCTTAAGCTTTATATTAGTTTGAATCCTATTATATTTAATTACGTTGTTCTAATGCTTCAAAGATTGACCTATACATACACACTTCTTCGGGTTTGGTTGGTTTGGTTGCATTATTAGTCCCTACCAAAGCATGGACTGCTATGATTGATAAGGTTTTAATAGTTATTGGTTAACTCTTTTGTAAACAACATCTT
>SNQJ01S0066451.1:51537-70502 GCA_010110895.2 Picea sitchensis | reverse complement strand
AATGGTTATGCGAATTGTTATATGGAACTTGGATTATGCTATGACATAAGTTAGAAAGGTGGTATGGTCTATTGGTTTTAAATGTGGTGATGGTCTCGATGCATGGGTTGATTGATGGTGTTAATGGAGGGCTCATTGGCATGTACTATTGAATTAATGAATTGTGGGTGGAGGCGACGTGCATTTACTTCAAATCACCTTTACTCCTCCCGTTAGCCGCCACCCTAGTCGAGCTATTGTTCGGTCTTGTTGCTGTGGTTGTCCTATGATTTCTTAGCAGGAAGGAACCACTTGACCATCTCTCATTTTAAGGAATTTGATGACATGTATGATTTTTTTTTGGCCATTTGTGAGTCTTCTCTGGTTATGAAATGATTACTGGCTCAGGTGTATTGGTTTGTGTTTTCCTAAGTGTTGCAACTGTGTGAAATTTGGTTATTGTTGGATGGTTCTTTCTGCAATGATATTGAATTCGTAGAGGTTATTGGTCTCCCTGGGTGATATCTCTTTGTTATCACTACTGTTTGGTGGGATGGTTTTCATTTAGTCTTGGGTGGATAACTATCTTCACGCCTGTCACTAAACCTAGTCCCTGGATTTCATGGGTTTGATGGTCGAAGGTTTTCTGCGTCTCTATGTTTTGTTCACTTCGACATTGATTGATTGCACCACTAGGGGTCACAAAATGAGGTTCCTGTTCTTCCTCGACCCTGTCTTCATCCTTGGGCTAGGATTGTTCACTCGAAGAACACTAGGGTTACACCCTGCATGCGTTAAATAACATTGCCAGGCCAGATTTAAGCTTCACTTTTCTGTTGTGGCCCCCTGTCATGAATTCGTTACCTATCCACGAATGGGTTTCTCTGCGTATACACCATTAGCCTTGGGTTCTCAACATTATAAGAGTGGATCTTCTCTCCCTGTGTTGGTCACACAACAAACCTTGGCTCTCTTGTTTGAAGAGTGATAGAGAATACCATCTGGGACTCTTGGGTTTACTACTTGGATGGTTGTATAATTGTCGACTATTTTGAGAACATGCTCACTCAGTTAGTCGTATGACAGTCGTGTTGATCGGTATATAGTCACTGGCTCAGTTATAATAGTGGTAAACCCTACATTACCAGTTGCACTTTCAAAGCACACAGTTACTCACCTTATGTTGATAGCTCAGTATTGTTAATGGAAAGGGCCTCTGCCCTGATTCGATTGGATGCGTGGGTATGCGCAATTGCCACAACTTGTTAGGTTGTTGATTTTTTTTAAGACAGTGATGAGTTGTTTGGTAGATACACAGTCACTAGTATTTGCATTGATGATTATTTTAATGTCTAGCTATCATTGGTGAGAATTCTTGGCATTTCTCATGTCGTGTTGTGTGTTTGCAAAATAAACAATGGTCGTGGTAACTGTGGTTTTCTTTTGGGGCCGAACGATTATTGAACCAGATGACTTTGGGAACTATATCCTTATGATTGTTGGATTGTTTAAAGCCTGAAATTGCAAAACATAGTTGATCACAGTTGGACTAAATTGAAGTAATAATGTGTTAGGTTGATGACTCAGTAATGAATTGAGCTATTGGCATGACTATGTGTTTGGTTTTGTAAAATGGAAATATTGCATCGTGTTTTTTTGGGTGGCTAGGCACTGGGTATAATATGGATAGATTGAGTTTCATAGAGTTTTAATCATGTTTATAGATCATTTGTTATGAAGGGCATGTTGTCGAGGCTTTATCATATTGGATGGATGGCCCATCTCTTTAAGCCACACTGAATTGTTTTTTTTAACAGTGGCAGAGTTACATTGCCTGGGCGAATTACCATGTGCATAAGTTGGGTCTAAATGGTGACTGTGGGTTGTATGTTTAATTGTCAATTCGAGTGTGGAATTTCGGTCTTGATTATTTTGGTTACTTTTTTGTATGTTCAACAAATGTCATTTCATTTAAATGATGGGCCCGATTGCAGTGATAGCGACTTCATTGTTAATTTGAAAACATGATTTTTTGAGTATTATGGTGGATTGAAGAAATGCATGGGAAGTGGTTGTTTTTGATAGTTACAGATTGGAAATGGGTACTGTTCGTAAATTGTTATAAAATGCAGAGTGTGTGAATGAAGGGAACACAACCTCTTACAAATTGTGTGGAATACATACTGTCTTGTGATGGCACTGTGTTGGATATTTGATTATTGGATAGTGAACCAGTTAAGTACACAATACTTGTTATTTGGGCATGATGATTGTTGGTTGGTGCATCTATTCTTATTGCAGAATGTTTTATGGATCACTTGATTAATTTCATGAACAATAATCGTTATCCTCCCCTTCCATTATTTCACTTTCTACTAATTACAAACCCTTTCACCTCCCATATTCATTTTTTCACTCCCTGTTCTGAGATTGATTACAGTAAAGAGAATTTCTGTGTTAAAGTGGATGAAAATGGTAGTGTCTTGGGTGGATTGCAGTGAAGTTTTATGGGTTTTCTTTATAGTTGATTGTTGTTTTCATTGAGCAATGACCATGTCTTCTCCCCTTTCATTATATCATATTTTCACTCAATACAAACCCCTCACATATCCCAGAACCCTTTTTCACCCCCCTGCTCATTGATTAACATTAAAACAATTTGTATGGATTGGATTGCATGAGTCTATTTCATATTTGTTTTAGGAGTTGTCATGTATGGTTAATTAAAATAATATTTGCTAATCGATCACACATGCAGGATGAGTTTTTTCAGTTGAGGTAGCCATGGTTGAGGAAACAAAGGTAGAGGTAACTGGAACTGAGGCCCAAGAAGGCCCAGGTTCTCCATACACTTTGACGCTGATTCACAATATCTTGGACAATTGTTTCATGCCAGATTCTTCAATTGGATTGGGAAGGGAATAGTGCAACCTAGGCCTGAAAGGCCTACTTTCCAAGCCCCACAAGCACTCGGCATCCGTGTACCTCCTCTTGTCTCATTACAACCCGAGGTCCATGAAAATGATGGATGTCAGGAGATTGTCCACCCGACAATCTCCCAACATCATGGCTGGCCCAACTTGTCTTTGCATGCTCCTCTGCCTATTAACCCCATTTCCCAAGCTTCCCTTGACCACTCTCCAGTGCAATCCTCCCATGATAACAAGAGATTGAAAACTGAGGCACACCATGCACTTGATAAAGGAAAATCCACTGCTGCCCCTTCCTCACCCTCCAATGGCTCTGACAAATCCGTGTCTTCTCGGATGCATTTGAGGGATGATTGTTCCCACATGATCAATGAAATTAGGCCTAAAGGCTCTGCACAGCCAAATGCAAATTCAGGAAAATCAAGAAGTGACAACAACAATCAAGGAAGGGTTGCATCACAGACTGGGAAATATGGTTTCTAAATTTTTATTATATCTATTGTTTTATGATAGTTGACTTTGGGAATATTTGGACAATATATTTATTTTGGATATATGAGTATTATTTTGAAATAATTTCAAATTTCATGAGTTTTAATTGCCGAAAGTGAAGATGTTGATGGGAGGCACAAGGAGGTGTCTTTTTCTTAACTAATCGTTATGTTATGATTGTTATGAACTAAAGGGAGTTACAAGGGGTCCCACCTACTAGTTATTATTTGATTATGACCCTTAATTATAATTATTACTCTTCCACCTAACTAAATTTAGTTGAGTCTTTTAATTAACTTAACTAATGATTTGGTTCAACTACTTCAAACAATTCTAAATTGTTAAAAAAAATAAGAAAGGGAGGAACAAGAGGAGGATAGAAGTAGAAGCATGCAAAGGTTTTTTCTTTGAGTTTATGTTGAGACAGTTCAGTTTTCATTCATTCATATATTCATCAAGGCCTAATTCTCTTTTGTGATAGCCTAATTCTCTTTTGTGATAGCAGGGTCTTATTCTAGACAACAATATTCAGGGATGAATCTCAAATCATTCAGACACTTGTTTTTCAGAGGTGTTGATCTATCTTTGATAGTCTGTGTAGACTTGTCTGTTTGTGAATTAATTTTCATGACTGATAAAGGCTATTGTGCAAAGTCGAGTGGGCAGAAATCTGTGGCAAGATGATCCATATTTTAAAGTTCATTTTTGGTTTTCTGTCAGAGGTATTTTTGTATGTTCCATCGGGGATGTCTAAGTTTGACTTTGGTCCAAGATTTCTGTATGAGATTTTGTAAAGAAAATGACTCTTTGGTGAATTGTAATGAAATAAAGGATTGCTTTATGTCTCATCTGTCTTGATTATCATCTTGGTGTCTATACTTTTGTTCTTACATTTATTTCAGCAACTGTTATATTCAAAAAATTACATAAAAAGTGAATTTCCAGCAAGATTTTTGTTGATAAAAGACTAGCCTAAGAACTCATAATTAATACTTGTGAGTTAGGATGTTATTTTTGTTGGCTATAAACATAGGGTGATATTCCCGTCTACTTTGATTTAGCCAAGTAAAGTCTGAAAATGCTTGAGTAAAATCATTTCATATATTTTACTCAACAGGGGGGAGGACTGATCCAGGTGGATATTGGTGGCCACCCACCTATTCCAACTGACTCCTCTTGATAATTTTTGGTTCAACACATTCTTCTGTACTTCTTTGTAATTGTGGGTTCTACACTTTCGGGGATGTCTGAATCCCTACACAGCTTCTAGGTGGAGACTGGTGGCCTCCCACCTAATCCCACTTGTTTATTTTTGAAATTTTCATGTCAACACATCTTTCTGTACTTCCAGGGCCATTTTGGGGCCCTAAACAATGTTTTTTTGGATTGCCACAGTCAAAACAAAGACATAGTCATATTTTGACGACATAATGTGTAGTTGTCAAAAATATCTTTTCAGCGGGCTATCATGCACCTAAAATGGAGGTCACATGCAAAAGTTACGACCCCGTGAAGTTGAGGTACCAACTTACCTAGCGGGGCCCACATAACTTTTGGCGTTTCACCTCCTAGGGTTAGGTTTTTGGATGTATAGGGTTTTGGAATTCATGAGTAATGTTAAAAAGGCCTCTGGAGCCTCATTGTAATCATTCTGCTCAGATGTATGCGTGTAACAACCACATCTCTTCTCAAAGATAGCTACCACCATTTGAGAAAGTTTTTTTCAGTTCTGCATTTTTACAGTTTCAACCTATTTCATTTATTCAATAGAAGTTGTTGTTCGCTGGATATCTATTGTTGTTCTTCGTATCTCTGTGTTATTGTATTCAGTCTGTTAGTTCATTCGTTTTGCTCATAAATCCGAATCAACAAATCTACATGGAACAACCTCCTAGCTATGTATAGAATGACTCCAACCTTGTTTGTCTCCTTAAGAAATATCTTTATGGACTCAAGAAAGCTCCTCAAGCTTGGTATGCCAAAATGGAAAACTTTCTTCTTGACACCAAATTTTCTAGATGTCATTACGACCCTAATGTATATACCAAGAAAGTAACAATCCATCTCATAATACTCGTTCTTTATTTTGATGACCTTATCCTCACTGGTAGTGACCCTAAACTTTTAACCCATGTGAAAACCAACCTTAAGAAGAAATTTGAAATGATAGACTTAGGCTATTTGCATTATTTCCTTGGCCTCCAAGTATTGAAAACCAAGGAAGGAATATTTTTTTTCCCAGTGTAATTATGCTTTTGACCTTCTTCTCTACTTTCACATGGATGATTCGTAACCAACCCCTTCTCCCTTCCTGTTTTTAGTCAAACTTGTTGCCACTTGTAATTCTCCTGAAGTTGATGCCCCCTTGTACCATCTATTAGTTGGCAACATCTTATATTTGACTCATACTTGTTATGATATTTCCTTTGTTGCTAGTCTTGTTGTCCAGTATATGAAAACACCCTATGAGAGCCATTGGAAATTAGCTAAAAGGATACTTCATTATGTCCGGGGTACAATTCAGTTCAGACTACATTATAGTTCAGGGGGGACTCCTTTGTTGGTTGGTTTCACTGATTTAGATTGGGATGATGACCTTGATGATTGAAAGTATACTACAGGTTATGTTTTTAGCCTTGGTTTTGGACCTGTCACTTGGGCTTGTAAGAAACAACAAGCTATTTCTCTTTCTTCAACTATTGGGAACCTAACCTTCCGAACCCATCACATAGGTAGAATAATGCATTTTCCATGTAACAAAGGTTGACATTAGTTAATAAGGCCTATTTAATAATGTGAACAAGTCTAATGTAAGAAGACTTAATAGAAGCTTTTGCTTCTAGAAAGATCTTCCTCTAGAATGTTCTTTAGAAGGTGGAATTAATATAAATAGGATTAGAATACATGAAAAAGTCTAGTCTTGAGAATTATTGTAATAAATATCTTCTTTGCTGGAGGTTTCCCCTTTGAAGAGGAAAGTGAACTTGGATTTCTATCAGTAAATGTATCATTTTTGGTGTTTTTATTCTCTATATTTTGTTGTTCTGCTGGTATTTTCTGCAATATTTCTGTTTCTTCATATTATAATACATCTAGTACCTTACAAGTGGTATCAAATCTTTTTACTCTACATAAATTGTGGGTAAATTTTTTTAGGGCAGAGACATGTACTGCCAACATCTTTAAAGCATAGCGATATATCATTCAATGGGTAAAAATTTGGTTGGGGAAGACTACATGTAGGAAATACATACGGTTTCATGGGGTTACTTGAAACAAAAGTTTCACCTTGTTCGAAACCTCTATAACACCTATTGGTACCCCTTCAAGTAGTACCGCATCAGAAAATATCTATACACGACCATCACTCCCACGTATTTTTAGGTATTTAAGGAGTACCCTAGGCCTCCTGAAACCAACCCTAGATCAGACCATATGAATGCTATAGTGACACCGAGAACAACACTCGAGATGATGCTCTCTAGTGTTAGTGTTTCATGGAAACCTGCACAGGAGACCTAGCTAAAGCATACACAAACAAAGCTTATCAAGAAAAGGAAGAGAGATACACAATGAATAATGAGAATCAATGTATATTGTTATCTAATCAATGAGTGAGTGATCTTAACTCATATAGGAAATGACATCCTATAATTAGGAATGCATGCATAATAGTGATGGTATAAAATTAGAAATTCTAAAAATGGGAACTAGTCAGTTAACTCCCATGAACTAGTGTTACTCCCATGAACTAATTATTGCTGAAAATGAAATTTCTTCAACATCCCCAACGAACATCACTATGAATTAAAATGGGTCCAGAATACTAGGGCCATATTAGGTACTCATGTACAATGAAACTAATGAAAACTAAATAAAATGAGGAAAGAGGGAGAAAATCAAGTGAGACAAGAGCCCCCTCAAAGATAATGTATTAAAGAGAAAATGGCATTTGTTAGGAAATTTTTTCTTCATTTGCAGAATGATCCCTGAGAAATTAAGAACTTATGCTCCAGTAGAGGGTCTTCATGAGGGATGTGTAGAAATATTTATGGATCTGATGAATTCTTTTGGAACATCTAGACTTGTACCTCTTGATCTTGTGGACCCATATGCCTAAAAATATTCTTTCTGGTGGAAGTGGAACAATATGCAAAGTTTGATTCTTTAGAATTAGGTCATACTCCTTTTTGCATGGCTTCTTTCCATAATGGATTTCCCATGTCTCAGCAGCAAGATGCATATTAGAATATTGAACCATATAGCGATGCATGGAGCATCCCAAATATTGAACCATATAACAATGCATGGGCATCGTAGGTTTTGAAGCCAAAAGTACATGAGAATACTCCTCATGCTGAGATCGAGTCCTCCTCGAATCCAATGGATTCCCTGCAAGGTTTCCTGCTGCCTAAAGTGTGAAATGTACCTTCTTAGGCATCTGTTGAAGCTTCAACGCTGGATTCTTATCTAGATGTACTACCTGCTTATTTCCATGTACATAATCTGAGTGTATGGAATCATCTTTGATGTCTGAAAATGATGGAAGAACAAGAGTATATGCATGTTGCACTGGAGCTACATGACAAGTACTCTCCTTATGTGTAAGTAGAAAAGAGGAGTCATCATCAGAAAACTTAGTGAATTTATACAACCTTGACTTGTGATCCACCTCACTAATTGCAATGATGGAATTGTCATGCATGTCAATTACTGAAACTGAATTGGATGTAAATTCAACCTTTTTACCTTTCCGGGTGATCTGATAAATTGAGAGCAGATTCATAGAAATATTCGGAACATGTAAAACATTCTCAAAACTTCCATTGTGGAGTTCCACTCTCCCTTTTCCTGCTATTGCTACTGGAGTATCATCCCCCACGAGAATAGGGGGTCTTGAGTATGGAATCAAGGAAGATAAAAATTTCTCTTTCGCTACCATATGATGTGATGCGCTAGAATCTATAATCCATGAATCGGATGAGGAATTAATTGCAACAAGAGCATGATGATTACCTTTCTTAGGAGAAAGATCTTCTTCCTTCTGCTTCTTGACTCCCTCTGGAATGAATTTTCCAAGGTTATTCTATTGAAGAGCATGTACCATAAGATCGATCTGTTTCTTCATGCATGTGGATTCTTCATGATTTGGTTTATTGCTGTAAGGGGATATTCCAAACCCTTTAACGGTTCTTCATGCATGTGCCATGTGCTTTACCTTATTCTTATTTTTAGAATCTGAAGAGTCTTTGGAACTTGAAGAATCATTAAAGGGTTTGGAATATCCCTCCTTCTCGTTCTGTTTCTCCTTCCCATTCTATTTGGATGATCCTTTTCCATCATGCATGGTGAGTGCATGTGCTTTGGTATCATTGATTAGGCCCATATGAATGATTTTTGTCTTCTCTTGTGTAAGAGACTCAATGAACTGAGCCAACGTAGGCATTTTCCAATTTGTTCCCAAAAGACATCTGCCAGAATTGAAATTGGAGACATATACAACGTATTCTGATCCTGGCTTGGCCAAGATTGTTAGAATAAGTTGTTTCTCTTGTGTAGACTTGTCAATAAAACATTCACTCAAGCTCAATAGCAAAGACTTAAATTTAGTAAAGAAATCATGTATATTATCAAAAATTTTAGGGTCTAAGGTATTCAACTCTACCTCAAGCATATGACCTCGCATCTCATCCTGCTTTCCAAAGAGTCCTTCCAAGGTCATCTAGATCTCCTTTGGAGTCTTGCATGAGGCAACATGAAACCATAAATCATTGGATATTAACTCAAGAAGTAGTCCTGTGGCCTCATCCTTATGGTTCACCCATCTGGTCTTCTCAAGCACCGATGTAGGTTCTGTTTCTGTCGCCATCATCAAATTATACAGTCCTTTTATTTTGAATTGGAATGCAGCCTTCGACCTCCATTCAAAATAGTTGTACGGTGTGAGTATTATCACCAGACTTGAATGAATAAATTGCATCATCTCCATCGCTGCTATTGATACTGAAAAGATCCTGAAAACCTAGATCGTGGATTCCAAGATATGACTGACAGTGCTATGACAACCATAGATATGATAAAACAACTATATATCCTAAAATATGATGTGGGTTTTGGATATTTTCGGTGAGCATGAGAATACCTATGTTATACGGCTCTGGTAGAAATTTCAACCCAACCTAGATCACAGATTTCGATATATGACTATTTTACTACATAAACCTAATTTTCTGGAGGGCTGCTAAATCGTTGCACCCTAGAGAAGGATAAAGTGCGATGATGCTGAATCGTCGCACCCTATTGAAGGACACAATGCGAATATTGTGAAAAACTGAATCGTCACACCCTGGAAGAAGAACACAGTGCGACGATGTCACACCTTGGTTGTGTATAGGCTGCTACGATGCCTGGAAAAAGAAAATTTCTTAAGTATGAGTGGGATCGTCACACCCTTCGATAGGGATAGGCTGCGACGATTCCAATTGTCACACCTTTCGATAGGGACAGGCCGCGATGATGGTAAAAACTAGGTTTTCTCAAATCCTCTTTCACTCTTCTCTGGCTTGTCCGGGTTGCTTCAAGCAACTTGACTCTGATACTATGTCAGTGTTTCATGGAAACCTGCACAAGAGACCTAGCTAAAGCATAGAAAATTTTTTTTTATCAAGAAAAGGAAGAGAGATACACAATGAAGAGTGATAATCAATGCATATTATTATCTAATCAATGAGTGAGTGATCTTCATTCATATAAGAAATGACATCCTATAATTATGAATGCATGCATAATAGTGATGGTATAAAATTAGAAATACTAAAATAGAACTAGTCAGTTAACTCCCACTGAACTAGTGTTACTCCCACTGAACTAGTGTGCCGAAAATAGAAATTTCTCCAACATCTAGTACCTGGGTAATCAGGTAGTATGACTAATGCTACAATCGAGCCTCCTTAGTTGGTGCCCTGAGATATTGCGTCGAGTACTACTGTTTGAACCCACAGATATATCAGAGAGCTATAGCACAAGACAAACCCTTATTTGTAGGACCCTTGCAAAGCTTAACCCTTGGGAAAGGAACATAACACAAAAGGAAAATAAGGATATTTTACTGTGCAACCCTGTCTCCTGGATCCTGGTTGCGAAATTCATACACAATTTTCTCTGTTAACTATTTGCACATTTCGTCACTACAATATTATTCAAGCCCGAGTCTAATTTCGCAAGAGAAAAAAAAAGAAAGTTCAATGGTCCCACCAACACCCTCATTTGGGACCTCTCATGTTGGATTTCTCTTTTTTCCCTGATTTCCATGGTACCTCTCATTTTGGAGTTTTTTTTTCCCGTGGACCCACCCCTCTTCTCGACACCCTTATTTAACACCTATTCCATTGAATTCCCTTTTTTTCCCTAATTGCAGTGGTATATATGACTTATCAACATTTTTTTAGTGGAACCACTCATCCCAGGCACATCAAATTTCCAAATGGCCACCACTTGCAACGAATACCTACAAGTCGAAATTAAACAGAACAAGGAGACCATCCAAAAAAATTCTTCTCACTTTGACCGCTTCGATTACCAAGTCAGGAATGAATTTTCCAAAGTTGACGACCAACTTGAAAAATTCAAGGGCAAATTTGACACCATCAATGCCACTCTCAACCAATTTTTGAACCAACACCCCCCCTTCTCTAACCAACCCTCCCAGTTATATGCTGGTGACTCCTCCCATACTATGGCCTTTCATTCCATCCCCTTTCATCGTGACCCCTACCTTCCCTGAGTTGAGGTCAATAAATTTGATGGCTCCGGTCCCACAGGATGGGTCACCCAAATGGTCACCTCTCCATTGGGATGGGCCTTGATACATCATATACATGTATCCCTTCCCATCATTTCTTAAATTCATCGATCAATGATTGGAGGTAGACATCCATTCTCTTCACTTGTCATCTACCTAGGACTATAAGATCTATCATAAGATGTCCATTCTTCACAGAAAACCATGGGGGGATATTGTTATTGATCACTACCACTTGCCAAATAGAATATTTGGTGTTTTCGAGGGATCACAAGTTAATTCCATCCATATCTATGATCAATCATAGGCTCCGTACTTCATCATTGAATTTATTGGGTCACGTATCCTTTATATGCTTCATCGCTATTAAACATGCTGGGATTTTCATAACTCCTAGATCACTTATATGTGAGGCATGCTACGAGTGCAACAATTTGTATTTTCTGATAATTGAAAATCTTCTTTTCTTCCTTTCCCTTGACCTACCAATGCTACCCCTCATGCCACCCCTCTCAATATTTAGGAATTAAATAAGGAAGAAATCGTTGAACGCCAACTCAAGGGTCTTTGCTATAATTGTGATGACAAATATTTTCTAGGGCACACGTGTAAGGAACATAAGATTTTTATGGAAATTTCTAAGGATGTTGCTGATGAGGAGGCCAAATTTCCCTTGTGGAAGAGCTACCCCCAACACATGATCCTACTCTGCCCGCTGATCCACCAGAAGTTGAACCGTTGATTTTGTTGCATGCCCTCACTGGATTCTTTGCTCCCCAAACCATTAAGATACTTAGCTACATTAACCAAATGAAATTCATAATCCTTGTTGACAGTGGTAGCACCCATAATTTTATTCATTTTCGCATTTCCCAGGAAATCAATTGCTATATCCGTGTACTCAACAATTTTCAAATCATGATTGCTAATGGCGGTTCCATGAAATGTGGTGAGCGTTGTGAAAATGTGCACCTACAAATTGGTCAGTACCACTTGAAATTTCATATGTTGGTTATAAACATGGGTGGTTGTGACCTTGTGCTCGATGCTGAATGGTTACACACTCTAGGCCCCATAATCATGGAATTTAAGGACCTCACCATGGTATTCCAATAGGAGGGACATCAATATAAATTCCAAGGCATCACAACATGCTCTCCTGAGATCATCAACTCCCATTGAACGAAAAAGCTACTAAAAAAAGGTCATTCTGGCATTGTTTCCCAACTCTATTCCATTCACGTAGTTAAGACACCCTAACCTCCAATATATACTCTCCAGACACCAAGCTATTTTTAACACTCCCCGTGGAATTCCCCCTTCCCACGGTGCCCATGATCATTCCATTCTTCTAGTACCAGGAAATATTCCTCCCAATGTTTTCCCTTATCATTATATCTTTTCCCAAAAAAATGAAATTGCAAAAATTGTTTAAGAATTGCTAGAAGCCAGTGTTACCCATCCTAGTACCATCCCCTATTCTTTTCTGGTAGTAATGGTACTCAAGAAAGAAGGCACTTGGCGCATGTGTTCTAATTTTTGTTCCCTTAACAAACTCACAATCAAAGAGAAATTTTCCATTCCTGTAATTGATGACCTTTTGGATGAATTGAGTGGTTCTCAATACTTTACAAAACTTGGTCTTTGTTTTGGCTACCATCAAATACATACGAAAGGGGAAGAAATCCCCAAGAATTCCTTTAGAATTCATGTGGGTCACTATGAGTTATCGGTCATGCCCTTTGTCCTGTGTAATTCCCCCTCCACTTTTCAAAGTTTCATGAATCATGTATTGCATTAATTTCATCTTAGTTTTATTTGATTATATTCTCATATGTAGTAAAACTTGGCCAACCCATCTCGCCCATGTGGATCAAGTTCTCCATCTATTGTCTAAGCACAATTTTTTTCTCAAATAATTTAACTGTGCTTTTGGCACCTTTGAAGTTGAGTATATAGGTCATATTGTAGGAAAGGATGGTGTATGGGTGGATCCTAAGAAAATTGAAGCTATGAAGGATTGACATCGTCCGAAAATATTAAATTTTTGTGTGGATTCTTGAGTTTAACAGTCTATTATCGCAAGTTTGTTTGGAATCATGGAAAAATTGTAGCTCCTCTCACTCCTCTCCTTAAAAAGAATGCTTTCGGTTTGACTCCAACAATTGATACATCCTTCCAAGCCTTGAAAGTGGCTATGTGCACTACTCTTGTTCTAGCACTACCCAACTTCACCAAGAATTTTGTCCTGGAATGCGATGCATCAGGGAAAGGCATTAGGGCAGTCCTCATGCAATATGGTTTCCCTTTGGCTTTCACTAACAAAAAATTATCAGAGTAACATTTGGGCCAAACAACCATTGAAAAGGAAATGTTGGCTATTATGCATGCAATGGTTCTTTGACATCCTTATCTCTTGGGGAAACACTTCCAAATTCAAACTGATCATTGTAGCCTCAATTATTTTATGGAACAAAGAATTTCCTCCTTGGAGAAACAAAAATGGGCGACCAAGCTATTTGGATATGATTATGATATCATCTACAAGAAGGGAAAATAAAATGTTGTTTCTGATGCTCTTTCAAGGAAACATGAAGAAGAAGGGTCCCTCTTTTCCTTCTCATTCATTGTGGCAGACTGCCTTTAGGATTTTTTCCAGAAATGGTTGCAAGACCCCAAACTTTCTAGCCTAATCCAAAAATTGCAACAGGATCCTCAAGCTTTGCCAGGGTAATCTTGGCACAATCAAGAGATTTGTTATAAAGCTCACTTGTGTTTAAGAAAACAATTGAACCTTAAACCAACAGTCCTCTCTGATTTTCATGTTTCACCCATAGTTGGACATTCAAGGTTTACCAAAACCTATGAACGGGTCAAACATTATTTTTTTATGGGATGATATGAAAAAGGACATCCACACCTTTTTCACTGAATGTGATACTTGTCAATGCAATAAGGGAGAAACATTCAAAGCTACAAGCACACTCCAACTGTTCCCAATTCCACCTGATATTTGGAGGGATATTTCTACAGATTTCATTGTTGGCTTACCTAAAACATGAAATAAGTTAGTCATCATGTTGGTGGTAGATCATCTTTCCAAATATGCTCATTTTTGTGCTCTCCAACACCCGTTCACCACATCCATAGTGGATCATATTTTTATGGATAATATATTCAAACTCCATGGCATGCCTCATTCTATTGTTTCTGACTGAGATCCAAATTTCACTAACAATTTTTGGCAATAATTTTTTTGACTCTAGGAAACCCAATCGTATCTCAGCACTGCCAATCATCCCCAAAATGATGGACAAACGAAAGATGTCAACACATGTTTGGAAACATATTTGAGGTTTTTTTCATCCAACATACAAACTCAATAGGCTCAATGGTTACCCCTAGCTGAATGGTGGTGCGACACATCTTACCATATTGTCACTCGCATGAATTCTTTTGAAGAAGTCTACAGGAAAAGGCCACCGTCAGATCTCCCATACATGCTAGGTGTCTCCAAGGTTTAGTAGGTTGACAAAAATATTATAGTCTGAGCAACCATTCTCCATACCCTCAAAGAAAATTTGGTCTTGGCTTAGAATCACATGAAGCAACAAGCAAATCATGGTCATTCTGAATGTCAATTCGTCGAAGGGGACCAAGTGTTTCTTCATCTGTAACCTTATAAGAAGATTTCACTCAAATATGAACACTGTCAAAAGATTTCCCCCAAATTTTATGGTCCTTATACAATTCTCAAGTGAGTGGGGCCTGTGGTCTACCAGTTAGCTCTGCCTAGACATTCTAAGCTCTATCTCATTTTTCATGTCTCATGCTTAAAAAAATGATTGGAACTAAGTTCTAGACTCAAACCCGTCTCCCTGAGTTGGATGAAAAAGGTTCCATTTGGTTACATTCCCAAGCAGTCTTGGACCAACGCAAGCATCACCTCTGTCAGCAAACCATCAAGGAAGTGTTAGTTTAGTGGAAGGATACAATTCCAAAAAATGCCACCTGGGAGATGACTACCATTCTACAACAATTTCCTCATCTCCAACCTTGAAGACAAGACTATTTTTAAAGGGGGAGGACATGTTAGGGACCTAGTTTCCCTAACCCCTCACATAGGTGGAATAATATATTTTCCATCTAATAAAGACAAAAATTAGTTAATATGACCCATTTAATAATGTGCACAAGTCTAATGTAAGAAGACTTAATATAAACTTCCTCTTCTAGAAACATCCGTTGGATTATTGAGAGGGGGGGTGAATCAATAATAGCGTAATTATAATAGTTTTTCTTCAAATTTTATATCAATGTAGAATTATTATCCAATAATGAGCAATAAGAAATAAACAATCACACACATACATAGTACACCAGTGTTTTACGTGGAAACCCAAATAGGGAGAAAACCATAGAATGCATTTTCTTATATGTCTTGAAGAATTACATTCATTGGAAGAACCAACTTCCTTTTTTTTCCAGCTGCAACTGGAAGGAGGCTCCAACCCCCTAGTTTCTCAGGCTACAACCTGAGGGAAGCTCCAACTCCCCAATTCTCTGGCTACAACTAGAAGGAGGCTACAACCCCCTATGTTCTCCGGCTACAATTGGAAGGTGGCTACAACCACTTGTCCTTGCCCCATCCAACCTCCCTGAAGTAGAAGTAGAATGATGGAACCACTGTCACACTATCATTGTAAGTTATACCACTGTAAACTTGTACCAATAAATCTAAACCATGCATCAACCTGTACCATAAACAAGTACATCAACCATGCACCAACCTGTACCAAACAACCTATAATCAACGTGTACCATAAAAAAGTGCATCCAACCATGTACCAAGTATGTACCGATCATGTGTCAACTACTCATAAACTATGACTCATCAATATGTACCAACATCATCAACTATACACCTCATGTATGATCCAACCCATCAACTACTTGTCTCAACCATGTACTCAACATGTACCTCAACCAAAAGCCCTCATCAATTTCATCATCCAAATATGACTTGTATCTCTGTAATAGACCTGGTGTATATGATCACATTCCTGCAAACCTTCCTTGACTTTAACAACAAGAGGCTAGCATTTTCATCAAACTTTTCTTTAGTCTCACATGCCTAGTTTTGGATTAGTCAACAACCCTAAATTGAAGTAATCATAAATTTGTAACTGTAATGTATAAACATATGAAACTGATACACAATGTTCTTCATTGTGTTTTATGAAATCCCTCCACGTGTCACTACTTGAAACTTCTCAGAAAATGAGTTATAGAAAAAATGGCATACCTTGCTGAATTCTGGCTTATTCTAGAGAGAGACCTTGTAGAGCGTGCCCCACATGGAATATTTGTTGAATTGATCTAAAAATGTTACAGATAATACTACAGACTGTACCCTAACCAACACATTTTGTTTCAATGAATTTGGATATGATATGAATAAGTTATGTCATTTTTACCCGAAACACTTGTTTTTGACTAGTTTCAGGACTAGCCACAAACCCTATTTTCCACGGGGTGTAACTCCAAAAATAAAACGACCCAAAAGATGAGTTTTTTACCAATGATACTTGGATATGTTTTCTTCATGGAATAGAAATTTCACGGTCTGAATCATTATAGAAAAAAATTTATAGCAAAAATGGTGAGATGACCTGTAAATAACATACCTTAGAAAGCACCATCAAAAGAATTTATCCTTCCTTGCATTTCGGCCTTCTTTTCTTCACCTTCCCTCAGAATTTCGGCTTAGATATACTTGGTTACCTCAGACACCTATATATATTCAATATTCTCAAGTGTTATTAAAATGAGAGAGCCTAGACTCTTATTTATACTCTCCAAGTAGCTTCCTTAAAAACATCTTCTAGGTCACTTTGCCCACTTTCCTTATTTTAGGGTTAACCCACTTCTAATTTCTCCACTAAATTTATTATTTACATAATTTATTTATTATTTACTTTGAATTATAGTACACTCATCACTTCACTTTATTATTTACCTTTTAAAATCCCTTAAACCACTTTGACTACTTTGACCTTTTGGGGCTTCTAGATGACATGTGAGGGTCCTCCAACTTCATAAGGCTATAACTCTCAAACTGTGAGGAGTTATGTGACGTTCCACATACTAGAAGAAATGGAATGACATGTAATATCCATATAGAATAGTATTAACTAAAAATATTTCATAAATCATACCATTACCCATAAAACAAACTTGGGCCCATCACCTAAACCCAGGGTCTCCAACTTCTCATGGACATAACTCTCTAACCGTGAGGAGTTATGTGATGTTCTACATACCACCGGAAATGGAACGAAAAGTACTGTCCATCTACGATAGTTTCCCTGAAAATTTCAATGTCCTTCATCTCATTATTCTACAATTAAGCATGGGTTCTTTTACTCCGCAAAGAGTCTTCCCGTGAGGGATTTCACCATAAGGGGACCACTTTGGAGTTCATCCATATTTACTTCTTATCAACCATGGAAAAACAATAATGAGTCATATTTACATCAAACAATCTTGGGTCCATTACCCAAACCTTTGTGCTACGAGGCTTTCTTCAAGGATTGACATCAATGATAACCAACCTTAATCAACAATATCCTCCTTTGGCATTGATGGCAACACTCTGATGCAATATTGAAGTCACATCACTCATGATCCCCTTGGAACCATGCCTCTACCCTCTACATCTGATAATGCTCCACTGGTGCTTCATCGGTCATCAATACAACCTGCCCAATCTGCGTTTGTGTAGGCAATTAATGCTAGATCCTTTCCTTTTGGATACCATAGCCCAAACTCTTCTGTTCCTTTGAGATATCTGAAAATCCTCTTCACTGCTAATACATGTGATTCCTTTGGTGCTGCTTGAAATCATGCCACTTGTCCAACTGCCTACATTACATCTGGTCTGGAGGCTGTCACATGCAATAGGCTGCCAATCATTGACCTGTATTCCCTTTGATATGTAGACTTCAAATCATCATCTTTGCTCAACTTGCAACTGGTTTGAAGTCTTCCATTCTGAACCTCTTTAGCATTTCTCTGATATGCTTGGTTTGAGAAATAAAAATTCCTTGGTTGCTTTGGAGTATCTGAAGTCTTAGAAAGAAGGATAGTTCCCCAAGTAACGACATTTCAAATTCTTTCTGCATATTTTTTGTAAATTTCTGGCTTAACCTGTCATCATCACTACCAAAAATAATATCATCAACATAAACTTCAATTAATAAAATATTACCTTTACTTACCTTGATGTAGAGGTTGCTGTCTGCACTTCCTTTTCTGAAACCTGCCTGCTGCAGATACTTATTCGGTCTGAAGTACCATGCTCTAGGAGCCTGTTTTAGACCATACAAGGCCTTCTTTAATTTACACACATAATTTGTGTTCTTTGACAACTGAAATCCTTCTGGTTGTTCAATGTAGAATTCTTCTTCAAGTTCCCCATTCAGAAAATCTGATTTTACGTTCATCTGATATACTTTAACATTTTTGGAGCATGCATAAGCTAAAAACAAATAGATTACTTCCATTATGGAAACTGTGGAAAATGTCTCTTCAAAGTCGATTCCTTCAATCTGAGCATATCCTTTACATACCAATCTAGCTTTGTTCCTTGTAACTTGTCCATCTTCATTCAATTTATTCCTGAAAACCCATTTTGTGCTGATCACATTCTTATTTTTTGGTCTTGGAACCAATTCCCAAGTGTCATTTTTCTCTATTTGATC
>SNQJ01S0066451.1:15535-25779 GCA_010110895.2 Picea sitchensis | reverse complement strand
CCCTTTTTGTATAAAAATGGGTCTCTTATTCATATATAATAAAATGGGTTTCTTATTTCATTGCATTGTCGAATGTTGTAAAATGTTGCGCTCTTGAATAATTAATATGTGGATGATTACATTGTTACAAATAACAAAGGTGTAATTCATTGGATGATGCATTAATGAAATCATTATATCAAAATGCAACAACAAAAATATAAAACAATATTATTATAATTTTTTTTTGATTTTGAAATGATTAATTGAAAATTGGTAAAAAACAATTAATTAAAATTTATACATATTAGTGCACTTTATTCTTTTGAACTCACGAGACGGTGCATGAAATAATATAGAAAGTGGTGCATTTAGAGGAGTCATATGCACCTATGCACATTAATTATAATAACACACTGATACAAACTATTGAGAAAACACAACATTTTGTAAACGATAACACATATAATAATATTTATCGTTTCAAAATTGTACACTACTCATGTTTAAAATATACACCGAGGCACTAAATATAATCTATGCACCGGTGCATTAATGTTATTATACGTATTCGGGATCTAAATATCATTTACGCACTGGTGCCTTTATTATAATATACACATCGATGCTTGGTAAAAATAATTGCACTGGCATTTCACCTTGAATATTCAAAATTTCACTTCCCTTCGCAGCACATGCTAAAACAAACACCGATACGTACTAATTATAAAAGAACCAATGCACACACTATATTAAATGCACCAGGTCTCAAGATGACTTAATCACATCGGTGGTCACTATATCGTGAATGCACCGGTGCATAAAAAAACTAAAATGCACCGGTGCTTCCTACACAAGCAATGTGGAACTGATGCGTAGAAATTATAAGAGCATCGATGATCTGCATATGATGAAAAATGTGGTAATGGTGCACAATAATTATAAATGAATTGGGGCATTTGTATTATATTAATGCAACAGAGTGGGTTTGTCAAGACCGCACCGGTGTGTTTTGACAATAGCAACATTGGAAAAAAAATTCTCCACTACAATCTCCACCCACCCAAACTTTTTTAGTTATATGGAACATCCGTTAAAACCTCCGCTAAAACCTCCGTAGTCAATATAGGAGGTTGTAGTGGAGTTTTTTTTTAATTTTTTTCCAAATTTTGTAACACTAAAAACCTTTACAAAATCCTCCGCTAGAAGGTGTCCTCCTTGTAGTGTACATTTTAACCCATTGACTATTGGAGGCCTAAATCCTTGTCTCCATTCATGAATAGGTATCTTAGTGGAAAAATAATAGTATTATCACTAGGTCACTTTCATGGGTTGTAAAAGAACCTAAGGTAGATAATTGTGGTATTATTTATGTTTTCTATAGGATGCCTCATTATAATTATCTCTTTCACACCTTCACTTGTCATTTTTAGTAGATTTCATCACCATTCATTAAAAAAATTTGGAAGGCCCAATCATAATTTGATTGGAATATCCCTAGAATCATAGGAATGTGATTTTACTTTTCAAAAATGATCTAGGTGGATATTGGTGGCCACCCACCTATTCCAACTGGCTCCTCTTGTCCGCTTTTAGTTCATCATGTTTTTCTGTACTTCTTTGTAATTGTGGGTTCTAGACTTCTGGGGTTGTATGAATCCCTACACATATTCCAGGTGGATATTGGTGGCCTCTCACCTAATCCAACGAGCTTATTTTGTATGTTTTCATGTCATCACATCTTGCTATACTTCCAGGGCCATTTTGGAGACCTAAACAATGTTTTTTTGGCTTTCCAAAGTCAAACTGAAGATGAAGTCAAAGTTTGATAGCAAAATGTGTAGCTCTCCGAAAGGCCTTTCCAACAGGCTATCGCACGCCTAAAACATAAGTCGTATCAAAAATTTACGACCCCGGGAAGTTGAGGTACCAACTTACCCATAGGGGCCCACATGACTTTTGGCGTTTCACCTCCTAGGGTTAGGTTTTTGGATGTCTAGGGTTTTGGCATTCATGAGTAATATCAAAAGGGCCTCTAGAGCCTCATTGTAATCATCCTTCTCAAACATATGCACGTAGCAGCCACATCTCTTCTCAGAGATAGCTACCACCATTCGAGCAAGTGTTTCAGTTCTGTAGTTGTACAATTTCAACATATTTCATTTATTCAATAGAAGATATTGTTCATTGGATATCTGTGTTATTCTTCATATCTCTATGTTTATTGTATTCATTCTATTAATCAGTTTGTTCCGCTCCTAAATCCAGATCAAAAACATAATGTAAAACCATTACATAAAATCTGTTCATTGTGATCTACTGAAACACACTTGAAAAACAAAATTTTCACTACCTGACACATTTCTCCTTTGGAAACATGGTTTTTGGACCCATAATAAAATAAAATAAATAAATAAATTCTAGGGCCCAACCCGCAGACCCCAACTTGCAATGGTCCTCATGGATGACATTATAAAATCCACACTAGAGCCAAGAAAAAACCTACCATTCATACTTGAAATGATGAATATTTCCCCTTTTATGAGCTCTAAGGTCACCCACCCTAATAGTTCCTTGATCTCACTCTAGAAATAATATAAGGGGTTCGCTTAGAGTGTGAAATACCTATCAAATTAGTGGTGATCCTACTACTACCTTCTCTTACCCCTCCCTTATCATGAACCCATTATTTCACTAGGTGAGGTTCCATGAGCCTCAACCTTTGAGGTTAGTTGTCATGTGGGCACCCCATACTACCACCAAATCTCCTTCACACCTAAAACCTAGTCATATAGACTTGGGGGCACCCACTCCACCTCTAGTTACATGATGTTCACTAGACCTTCTTCTTGTAATAAAAAATGGAAGAACTTACACCCATCCATCTCAAGCTATCACTTTGATTATACCAACATATCAAAGAACACCTGTAACGTCCCCTCCGTTACAACATCAAAATAAATGAGTACAACAGAGGTAAATGATTTTTTTTAAAAACAACTGTTAGGACAAGCGATATGCGACAACAACATACATCAATAATTACACATTCAATCTCATCACATCACCACACAACAAAATCTGATTACAACATCACTATTATTCAAGATCAACCATATCACATAAATATAACATAATATAGCTAACCGCCCAACCTATCTCGCAAGGTTAGGACCTCCAAGACACATAATCAACGCTTAAGTCCATGATTCATCTGATTGATTTTGACCATTTAAGGTCTTAGGACTGGCAACTGTTCTGAAGAACAAGGAGATATCTAGATCCCTTAACCATAATCATACTCCGAAATTCATGACTAAATCAACAACAATACCCTTCATAAAATACTTAAACAAACAGTATAATATACTACGATTAAACAATCGTTTAAGCATTATTCACATGCATCGAGGAAGAACAATCTTATAACATATATTGTGATGCATAACAAAATTCCACTTAATACACATGTGATGAATCCACACATTAAGTTCTCTAGCCAGAAAGTAGTAAACTTTTCATGTAATACACATACTAATCCTAACAGAAAATAATCAATTTCGTTCCAAGTTAGACTCACAAATTTCATTTAATTCAACCTCTAATCACAAGTGTCAACAACAATTCTTAATTGGTAAAAGTTGAGTCAAAATTCCAAAAATATAAAAAAATCATATTATGCATACCTAACATGATTTCTTGATCTCTAAGTTGTATTTGTGCAATTAAACTCTTATCTTATCTCTGATGTAAGTTGTCCTGTATTAAACACAACATTTTCATAATACTTGTTAAATTCGTCGACATATCCTTGGCACCCATCCTAGGTTTTCAATACAACTTACTCCCCATTTAATCTCACTCTATAATGTATCCTTAAGATTATAATTTATAGTTCTTAAGAAGTATCATAAATATTATCTCTTTTATTATAAATAAAAGATATGCTAAGTTAAATTGATACTTAAACTCTTGAACATCATTCCCAAAGGGGTATCACTCTATTTATTATTATTTTTATAATAACCTTAAATATTCCCTCTAAATGATCATCACTAAGAGTTTTACTAAACCATAATCCCAATTGAATGTGCTCTAAGCCTTTAATATAGAGGATCCTAATACAATTTAATATAGTTGTTCACTCAACCCTTCTTTTCAAAATAACAACTATGCAAACTTCTAAGTCAATTTCCAAGTTGGCATACCCACTGAACGCAACCATGCAAGTTTCTAAAGACCCGGGTTTGCAAGGATAATTGACAATGACCCTACTAAATTTAATTACTAAGATCACCAAAAGATTAGGCAGTGATCCAATCCATTTTCAAATTCATGATCCGAAAATTAATTTGGTAGCGACATTAAATCTTAGTTCCAGAATTACAACCATTCCAACAGTAATTGAATTGCCTAGTAAAATTTAATTGCAATTTATCTTTGCAGCGAAAGTACAACGAGCTAAGTTCAAATTTCAATTTATTTAACAGGGACCCCAAAAGTTCAACTCAAGAATGCATTTCAATTTAACTACAACAACTCTATAAAAAAAATCTAAAATTTTTAAAAGGTAAAATCCAAGACAAATATTACTCGAACTCTAATTTTATGGAATACAAACAATAGGTTTAGTAACCCAACAAACTCAAAATCTCAGACCTGTACAAATAGACAGAGAACCCATACATTCTCTAATTCACCAAAAACACATAAACTAAATATCCATACAGTTCCTAAATTCTGAAATGAGAATTTGATTTGGAAGCGATTAGGTGACAATCACCAATCGGTCAAGTATTAATCGATGGTATTCAATGATTCCTGAAATCAGGGATTTAAATTTTTAAAAGGCAGTGAACAACAAATCTGGAAATCTGGGTTGGATATGAGTTTGGCAGTGATCACGATGTTTGAAATTGGGTTAATTTTTTACTGGCATATAACCAGAAACAAAGATATCGCGCCACTGAACATACACTCAATAATTTAAGGCTTTAATTCTATGGGAAGGGATAACCGCTAGTGCGTCCTTACTCCAGGGAAGTCTTGTGGTGAAGGGTTTACAATGATCACACACAAATACAATCGACTGTAATATTGACAGTTTTCAAAAAAACTTGCAATCAAAGATTACCGAATAATCAGGTAGTGTTAATTAATACAAAAAAAACGAGGTCTGCAAATTAATATGACAACAACCCTAAAATAGTTCTATCTAGTACTAAAACACAACGATTAAGCGAAACTCAACATTCTGGACTTGCCAACGATTTTATAAAGGCCTCACGAAATTCGTAACTTGGACAAGCAGAGAAATTGACACAAAACAATCAAATTTCTCTAAAACCAAGGTCTGGAAATTAATACGGCGATAATCATAAAAGAGTAAGTAATTCGGGCTTGTAAAAATTCAAAGGCATCATTCAATATAATTTCTTGGCACGGGGTATGCAAAATAAAAGGCATCGATTCAAGAAATTAAAATTTGGGGTTGTAAAATAGTTGACAGTGTTCAACTAGCAACTATGACTTCCATTTTTTTTTTTTATGATTTTACACTCCTTGCAGAACATACCAATCTAAATTTCATTTTGCCTAAATTTACAACGATCAATAACAAACATTTGGATCTGTAAACTAAATGATAAATACGAATGGAATCAAAATTCTGGGTTGTATATTAACCTGACATCATTCAAAGAGGCACTAAAAATTCATCTGACAACGAACTACATATTTAATTTCACAATTAAATAAAAACTGGGGTGATTTAAAAAAAACCGAACTTCATATTCATAAATTGAAATAAACATAATCTTTTCTTTAGAAATGCAAATGTCGGGAAGGCATCCATAAAATTTCAGATTTCAAGAGTTGTATTTTAATTTCGCAGTGAATACACAATTTTTCTATACTCTGAGCTATAAATTAAATGGCAGCGAATACACAATTATTCTGAATTCTGAGCTGTAAAATTAAATGGCAGTGAATACAAAATTTTTCTTAATTCTGAGGTATAAAATTAAATGGTAGCGAATACATAAAATTCTAAATTTCTGGGTTGAAAATGAAATGGCAGCGAACCAAAGAGATTCGACCAAGATGACATCATGAATCTTCAATGAATTTATCAAATTAAATTGAGAATTTCAACTGTTCAACATGGATTTTCAAACTTTCAATCTACAAAATCTAATCTTACTACATTGACAACTTCATAAATAAAATACCGGAACCAATGAAGACAAAGAGTTGATGATGTCCTTCAATGACTTGTGCTCCTTCTTTACTCCAGCTTGCTACTCATAGAGACTTCACCGGTAACTCCCAACCAATGCTAGGGGTACTCTTCTTCCCCCTTAGCCCCCCGAGACGCAAATGGGACATACCCAAGAAACCAACAACCGATAGCTCCAAGGCTTGCCTCGCAAGGTAGATCTTCCACTCTTTCTACAAGCTTGGTACCCCAACTCTCACAAGTAAAACAAAGTCAAAACCATTTTGGCAGCGTAACTTTACCAAGAAGAAGTGTGATCCATTTTCCTTCTTCACCATTTGTTTTATAGAATTATCCCAAATGATACATGTCTTCATGCACGATTAATTATCTTTTTAATTAATTTAATTAGTAATATTCACCCACACACTTGTCACACTCTCCCCAAGTTGCACAAGTAAATACCATTTTTATTTTATTTAAAAGCCATTTTCCCTCACATTCCCCAATGTGTTCCTATTTTAGCTCTTAGTTGTTCCTTTGTTCCCCAATTTCTCATTTAATGAGTGTTTACTAACTAGATCTTAGTTAGAGTTGGATTATGAGTCTTCTTCTAGTTAGACTAGTGGTAGCTAGACTCTAGATACCATTCTATTTGTACACCTATTCTTTCATATTTTATTTATTTCTATTTTAAAAATCCCTTTTAAAATTTTCATGCACACATGTGCATTCTATCCAATATTTAGATTTTTCTCGCTCTTTCCTTAAATTGATTTATCTTTATTCTTTTAATTTATTTAATATTTTTAATTAGTCCCTGAATTAAATTTATACTTAGGCTTAGTCTTAGACTTAGGCTCAGACTTTTGTTGGGATTTATAATTAATAATTTACTATTTAATTAATTATTTTACTCCAACAAGGTATAATCATTTCACTATTTTCTAGGCCACCTAGATTTATTGACTCAAATTTTTAGTTACACAATGTGCCCTTCAAGACGCATCTCTGTGCTCCAAGGGTGTTACTCGCCTTTGACTGGTTTTGGAATTTTGTCCAACCCTTGGAGTCAAAACTCCACTCGGTCAACCTTGTGAGAGACTAAGGGCTTCTAAGGAATAAGATCTCCGCCTTATTGCACACTCCTTAGAATATTTGTGAGTGACTGTCTCAGTCCGCCCTCACGACATCGTAGACCTCTCGAACTAGGTAATGGTTAACCTACCATTCGAGCCACGATGAGAGTGCTAGTAGGATGTGACATGTACGCTTCCACACCTCTCCCTCAATGTCTGGCTTCTATGCATGGCCCCTCTACTCCTTATGTGAGTCGGATTAGCAAGCATCTTCAAGCCTGCATCCACTGAAAAAAAAAATGTCAATAATATATATACATAATCATACTGAAATCAATTGACTTTCATATGTGCATAAAATGAAATACTCAAACAATACAATCCACTCCCTAACTCAATCCAGAGTCCAAGAAAGTCCATCGATGCCATCAACATCCATAACCTCTCATGTGCCCTGAACACTCAAGAAAAATCGTCAATAACATCTGCCAATATATATACATCAATATAACAATAAGTCACAACACAACATCATCATCATATGTAACCCGTAATCGAAACTAAATCATAATATATCATGACTGGATCACTTGCAAGCAAATGCCCTCAAAGAATATGCCAATACAAGCGTGCTCAATAGAGAGGGATGTTACAACGCCTCCCATATTCCACCTCATTTTCAGTATAGATCATCATTAAGAAATTCATGGTTCATTAATGTTTAAAGGATGATGGGGCTATTGGATTACTGAGAGGGGGGGTGAATCAGTAATAGAGCAATTTAATCCCTTTTTACCATAAAATGCAAGTGTTATATAAATGTAGCATTATCATCCAATAGTTGCAGAGTAAATAAACAATGAACAAATGACCAATCACACACATACACAATACACCAGTGTTTTACGTGGAAACCCAAAGCGGGAGAAAACCACATCATGATTTTTCTTATATGTCTTTAAGAATTACATTCATTGGAAGCAACAACTTCCTTTGTTTTCCAGCTGCAACTAGAAGGAGGCTCCAACCCCCTAGTTTCTCAGGCTACAACCTGGGGGAAGCTCCAACTCCCCAATTCTATGGATACAACCAGAAGGAGGCTACAACCCCCTATGTTCTCCAACTACAACCAGAATGTGGCTAAAACCACCTGCCCTTGCCCCATCCAACCGCCCTGACATATAAGTAGAATGATGGAACCACTGTCACATTATCACTGTGAGATATACTGATATAAACTTGTACCAATCAACCTGCACCAAACAACCTGTACCAATCAACTTGCACCAAACAACCTGTACCATTAACCTGAACCATGCATCAACCTGTACTATAAAAAAGTGCATCAACCATGCACCAACCTGTACCAAACAACCTGTAATCAACCTGTACCATAAACAAGTGCATCAACCATGCACCAACCTGTACCTCAACCTATACCATTAATGAGTGCATCAAACATGAACCAAACCTGTATGAATAACATGTCACAACAACCTTTCCAAACAACCTATCACAACAACATGTCTCATCAATCTTATCAACCAAATCAGATCTACTCATCAATATTAATCACCAAGAAAACTCTCAAACATGTGCATCAACCAAGCATAACACAACAACTCATAGTCATCACCAAGATCAATATGTGCTTCTAATAATATAGCAATACAAGTATGCTACATCATCCATAAACCATGTGTCAACAATACTACTAACAAGTGCCTCGAACTATGTACCAAGTATGTACCAATAATTTATCAACTACTCATCAACTATGACTCATCAACATGTACCAACATCATCAACTATACACCTCATGTATGTGCCAACTCATCAACTACTTGTCTCAACCATGTACCTCAACTAAAATCCATCATCAATTTCATCATCCAAATCTTATTTTTAACTTTGTAATAGACTTGGTGTATATGATCACATACCTGCAAACCTTCCTTAACTTTAACAACAAGAGACTAGCATTTTCATCAAACTTTACTTTAGTCTCACATGACTAGTTTTGGATTAGTAAAAAACCCTAACTTCAAATAAAAATAACTATGTACCTGTAATGAATAAATATATGAAAATAGTACACAATGTTCTTCAGTGTGTTTTATGCAATTCTTCCAGGCGACACTACTTGGAACCTCTCAGAAAAGGAGTTATAGAAAAATTGGCATAACTTGTTCAATTCTGTCTTATTCTAGAGAGAGAATTTGTAGAGTGTGCCCCGCATAGAATATTTGTTGTATGGATCTGAAAATTGTACAAAGAATACTAAAGACTGTACTCTAACCAACACATTTGGTCTTACTGAATTTGGATCTGTTATGAAGAAGTTATGATGTTTTTACCCGAAACACCTGTTTTAGACTAGTTTCAGGACTAGCCACAAACCCTATTTTCCACGGAGTGTAATTCCAAAAATACAACGACCCACAAGCTGAAATTTGTACCATAGCTACTTGGATATGTTTCCTCAAAATCCTCTCAATTTCACGATTTGAATCATTCTAGAAAAAAATTATTGTGAAAATGGTGAGATGACTTGTAAATAACATACCTTAGAAAGCATTATCAAAAGAATTTATCCTCCCTTGAATTTCGGCCTTCTTTACTTCACCTTCCCTCTGAAATTTGGCTTAGATATCCTTTGGTTACCTCATTCACTTGTAGATATTCAATATGCTCAAGTGTGATTAAAATGAGAGAGATTTTCCTCTTATTTATACTTTCATGTAGCTTCCTCAAGGGGTTACCTTTTAACCATCTTAACCCACTTTCCTTATTTTAGGGTTAACCCACTTATAACCACTTGCCAATTTAGTAATTTCTCCATTAAATTTATTATTTAAATAATTTATTTTGTATTCACTTTGAATTATAGTACACTCATCACTTCACTTTATTATTTACCTTCTAAAATCTCTTAAACCACTTTGACTACTTTGACCTTTTGGGGCTTC
>SNQJ01S0066449.1:59344-71632 GCA_010110895.2 Picea sitchensis | reverse complement strand
TGACTTCAATTAGGACTATTTTAAGTCTTGTGGCAGTAGAAGATTTGCATCTTGAACAATTAGATGTAAAAACAACTTTTCTCCATGGGGATTTGGAGGAAGAGATTTATATGCAACAACCACAGGGGTATGAGGTCAAAGGGGAGGAGAATTTGGTATGCAGCTTGAATAAGATCTTGTATGGCCTAAAGAAAGATCCAAGGTAGTGGTATTTGATGTTTGATAGGTTTATGATAGAATAGGGTTATAGTAGATCTCATTCTGATCACTGTGTTTATTTTAAAAGGCTAGAAAATGGAAGCTATATTATCTTGCTATTGTATGTAGATGACATGCTTGTTCCAAGGTCTAATATGCAGGATACAAATATGCTCAAGCATTTATTAGCCAATTCATTTGCGATGAAGGATTTGGGTGTTGCAAAGAAAATCCTTGGCATGAGAATAACAAGAGACAAAAAAAATCACAAATTGACATTGTCTCAGGGTGAGTACATAGAGAAGGTGTTCGAGAGGTTTAGAATGCAGAATGAAAAACTAGTTAGTACACCTTTGGTCAACCATTTCAAATTAACTAAGGAAATGTTTCCCAAGACACAAGAGGAGATAGAATACATGTTCAAGGTCCCTTATTCATCAGTAGTTGGCAGCTTGATGTATGTAATGGTTTGCACAAGAACAGATATTGCACATGTAGTGGGAGTTGTGAGCATGTATATGAACAATCCAGGTACAGAACATTGAGAGGCAGTAAAGTGGATTCTCACGTTTTTGAAAGGTATTTCTACTCATGCATTATGTTTTGGAGGTTCAGACACTTTTCTACAGGGATATTTTAATTTAGATATGGCAGGTGATAAAGACAGCAGGAGGAGCACCACAGGGTATGTTTTTACTATAGGTGGAACAATAGTAAGTTGGATTTTGAAACTGCAAAAGGTTGTTGTACTTTAAACAACAGAAGCAGAGTATGTTTCTACTACAAAGGCTAGTAAGGAGATGATTTGGTTACAAAGGTTTATGGAGGAATTGGGAAAGAATTAGGAGAATAGAAGGTTGTACTGTGATAGTGAGAGTGCAATTCATCTTGCAAAAAAATCATCCTTCCATTCGAGGACTAAGAATATATAGTTGAGGTACCACTTCATATGATCCGCCTTGGAGGATGGACATTTGAAGTTGGAAAAGTTACACACTAGCCATAATCCTGCAGACATTTTAACAAAGGGAGTAAATAGAGAGAAACTGAGCTCCTTCTCAGTTTCAGTTGGTCTTCAAGAATGAAGATGAAGATGAGAAATTTTCCAGGTCCAAGAAGGTTCAGAGTCTAGCATATACAACAATGGTGGAGTTGTTGACATCAGTCTCCAAGTGGGAGATTGTTGGTTGTGGAGCCTGATTATCTTCCTGATTCATAGGTCCTTGGTTTCAGCCATGTTTATAACCCATGAATACTTTACACCCTATAAGTATGTACAATATTCCACGCTGGGGAGTGTAGACGAAGGGTACCCCCTCTACGGGGTTCGGGGGCGAAGCCCCCGAAGGAAAATTTGCATTGTAAATGTATATTGTATTTGCATTGTAAATGTATATTGTAATTTCATTGTAAATCTGGACTGTTCATTATAAGGTCGTATATCTAATGGTAGAAATTATGTTAAGGTTTTTTTCCTTAGAAGGAAACCCTCTGTTATGAGGGAAATGTATTGCAGTTATGCATTATGGAAAGTATTGTATTCTGAGAGAGGAGACTGTGAGAGAAAGAAGAGGAAGTTACGCCAGGTTTTGTTGTAGGTTGTATCCCTTCATTTGCTGGATAATAATACAGGAAGGACCTGACAATTTCTCTAGTGGACGTAGCCCACACCAGGTGAACCATGTAAATATGTGTCTTTATTGTATTGTGTATCTTCTGTGTTTTGTTTCTGCATTTGTTTTATTTTATTACTCCGTAGTCCTGTTTTTCTAACATTTGTTTCCTCAGTATATGGGTGGTTCTCATAGGAAGGGTTCTCATAGGAAGAGATTTCCTTTTCTATTATTTCATCTTCATGAAAGTTAAGTGATAAGGTGTTTTTGTTAGACCTTTTTAAAAGATTCCAATGGAAGGAGTTAATGCTGCCATATAATATTCAATTGCCAAGGATTGTGTAGGAGCCAGATCATGGGGAAATGTGATTAATACATTGAGAAACCTTTGGTTAAAATAGTTTACCTTGTCTTTATTATCCATCTTGATGGCTCACAATTCTTTGTACAAAGATGCAGTCATTTTCCTTTCCCCAAATTTCCTCATAAACGACCTTTCAAAATCATCCCACTCAATTATAGAACTGAGTGGTAGGATAAAATGCCAAGTATATGCTTTTCCTGAAAAGGTATAAGGAAAAAGACTATAGACCACATCTTCATCTTGGACATTTAGTAAATGAGTGGCTAGGAAAAATTTATTTCAATGAACCTCTAGAGACCTGAGTTTATCTGGATCGAACTTTGGAAGGACTTTGTCAAATTCCCTTGGAATTTCATGTAGTTGTCCAACCAAATTTAGAGCACCTAGGGCCCTCCAATGAGGTATAACTTTCCTATGATTTATTTTTCCCCCAATTAGTTTTTCTGAAGTAATTTCTAGTTGTTCACCTTCAAATTCCTCTTTAGGTTCAACAAGGAAATGTGTAGCTTGACTTAGGGTCCTGGAACTTCTTACAGAGAAGTTTCGATGGGGTTGTCTATAGATTATACATACAAATCAGGATCTATATTAGGCCTTTATACAAGGGTTGATTTCCTCCTAGGAAGTTCAGAGGTTGTTGGTAACTTGCCAAGTAGTTTTTCATAAGCATGTGTAATCCTACGGGTTTTGGAAATATCTTCTTGTGGTATATGAAACTAGATCTCAGAATGCATTTTTTTGGTTTCCTGAGGCACTTGCGAAATTAGTTCTTGAGTCTTCATAGGTAACTTCTTGTTCATATTCAATTTGAGGAAACACGAAAGGAGTGGGATTATTTTCTGAAGACTAATTTTTCTTGTGAAAATCGTTTATATAAATGGCCCTCCTTCTAGCACCAATTCTGTTGATAGGTCCAAATTCGCTTAAAAATAACAAGGGGTACTCCCCGGTAAACAGTTCAAACTAGACTACACACCATTTGGATTGGGAGACCCATCCAGAATTCGACCTCACTGCCATTGCTACTATTTTTTACAGTTTTGGCCAATTGTGGACCGTTTTGTCGATGAGGGTGTATGATGAGTGGATATGCAGTGTAAATATTTTGATGAAGATTATGTATGAAATTCAGGATAAACTAATACTAATCTACTTTAATATATACTATCTAGGATTAAACTAAAGTAACTGGTGATTTGAAAAATGGAATTGAATCCTACATAAACTCCTACATAGATAGCTTGAATAGAAGAGTGGAATCATAAATAAGCGCGTACACATACATATAACCGGATTAGTCTAGATTACAACAATGCACACATTAACAACTCAACAATTTGAAGACATAAAAATATTTGAATAAATACTTAAAATTGTATAATATCACATAATGCATAAGAATTAGTACATAAACAAACTAGTGTTCTTATATTCCATATGAACATCATTCATCCTCGCTTAAAATAATTCACCGCTTAGATTTTCTTCACACAAAAATAATTCCTTCTTCAAAATATGGCCCTGAGGGATTCTCCTTATTAGTAGTCTCATCAATAATACATGAAAACTATAAAACAACTCTTCAATTTAAGTTGACACTGTGTTCCCAAATTACTTAAAAAATAAACAATGTTTGAAGAGTCAAAATCCCCTCTCAAATGGGATTCTATTTCCTTTTCTACAAATTTTAGTAACTCACGTATGAATCTTCATCTCCTTATTGAAGAAATGGTTACAGAGATGGTTCAAATTCTAACTTCTAGTGACAAGTGTACTAATAAGACAAAATTGAGGTTTGTTAAGAAAAATACAAAAAAGAAGGTATATATTGTGCCTTCCTTCAAGGATTCCTACTACTAAGATATGTTTCCCATACTTATGGTTGCTCATATATGTATTTAATCCTTCTATAATTCAACATCTCCAACATTGCATTATTTAGAGCAACACTATCCTCCATAGTACTCATGTCTTTATCCTGTGTTGTCATGAAGGCTTGTATCATGGTATGCAACTTAACTGGTTGTAACAGGTGTTGATCTACGAGGTCTACAGAGACGGTGGTGGAAGCTCCAACTACCTACCTTGTTTGACTCATGTGGTTGTGTGCATTGTCTACCAGTTCTTCTGACACCAGGTTCTTCCCAAGTTAGTCTAAATTTCACAATCAAATATTTTTTATCAATTCTTTTGTTGCTTTATGGATTCTTGAGAATACAACCATAGACCTGGTGACCTATTTTTCAGCCTTATGTCCTATCTTCTAGAAATGATCCAATGCATACAAATCCATCTTTCTTTCAATATTTTACAATTGATATAACTCAGGTGGTGCATCTGGATTTCTTCTATACATCTGTCTATGTCGGTTATTACTTCGTGATCGATGCCATACTGAGTTAGATTCACCTATATCTGGTTGTTTTGATCAATGATTATTGAAGCTACATTATGGAATAGGTGCAAGTTAGCATACATATCGATGATGGATCCTTCTAAATTGCTCTTTACTTTTTCAACACTGGTTTTGAATCTTTGGAGGATTTTTTCATCCATCTTGATATGTTGAAGTCTTTATTATGTATCTTTCATCTTTGCCTCTTTATATTTGTTTTATTGGAACAATATTTGTTTGTTCTCTACATTACCATTCATAAATGCAGAGGCATATGTAGTTGTTGCTACATGATCTTCTCTAACATCTCCCATCTTGGGAACATGAGTCACCACCGAGATTCGTGCTCCTTTTATTACCGGTACCTTCTTCAGATTATCTTTCACAATATTACATGTGTTTCTATCATAGGTGAAGCTTCTTAGGTTCAATACTTTTCTCAGCTGAAATGGCTCCCAGAGAGCAAGTCCCAAGCCATGGAATGATAGATCTATTTCTACACAAGAGGTAGACGTTTCTGGAATGTCTGTTTCCATGGGATGTGTTTCCCCTCCCCTGTATTCCTCTTATTTCCATTGCCTTTCTTCTTCAACACCTTTTTCGACCACCTCTTTATCTTGTTCTGCTACTACTTTTTTTGTTATTTATTTTGTTGCATATTCCTTTCGTTTGGCCTCTCCCTCTCTTATGGATCTTGCCTCTACTTCAACTTTATCTCTTTCCTTTTCATCCTCGATATTCTTCTTCTTATTTTTCACATCGTTATTCTTTTTTAAAACCTTTTGTTTGTTTCTCCTTATTTTATCAACAGATACTTCTTCTTCTTCTACATATCCTGAATGTGTTGATATGGAAATGTGGGAGGATCACTCAACTTATTATTTCTCCTCCTTATTTATGGCTTCTTATCTTGATTTTTCTTCGTCTGCAATCCTACCTTTTGGTTGGCCACACATTTGAAGATAGATTCATCATATGTATGGGAATTATGATGTAGTTCTTCCTCTTCCCAAATATCCATGGTGTACTCCCAAGCTAGATCAATACTTTTGAAATGTTCTCTAACCATGTTTTTGGGATCATGCCTCCTCTATGTCTCTTATCTAAAGTGATAGGACAAGAGGGTATTTACTTTTTCTTATTCATGCTTAGTGTTTTAGAATAAATAATTCCCCACATACAATGGAAGTGGGGGAAAATTGATTTCTTTATCCAGTATAACATACCCCCAACTCCATGTATGATCGTTTGATATTCCACCTCTTGGAGAAAAAAAAAATTGAGTACGAAGCATGGAAGAAAATGGGTTGGTTTCATCATGCCATATATTCTTATATAATTATTGTAATACATGAGGTGCCAATCCTCAATTATTCTTATAACTTCCATGGACTTGTCAGTCATGCATGGAGGAGGGTTGCATAAGATGAACACATATAATGGAGCGAGTAAATGATTGAAAATCCTTTCGTACTCCATATGGTATTTGTTCTCCCTGAATGTTTTACAGTATATGTAGATTGTGGGGTCACATGGTATCCAACTCCACCCCATATCAAGGTACTTGTGAGTTGTTCACATGATGTCTAATAGGTATGAGGACATATGGAAGCTCGAGAACATTCTGGGTTGTGATTTCTTCATAGTGGAGATAGTTGTAGTGAGGTTCTCAGATAGGATCTCATCCCAATTGAATGAATTCCCTTCATCCATGTAATAGTATATTAGAGGCATATGGGACAACAAAAATTGTGTTGCGTTAGATTTCTCATACAATCTACACATAATTACCACCAAGTATTGGTAGGGTCTTTTCAAGGAACTCATGGGGTATCCACTCTTAGGTATATAATTAATGTTCTTATCTTACCTATACCACATGGGGAAAAATACCTCATGTGTGTACTCGAACAAGATGAGGATTTTACTATCCATCCTTTTGATCCCTTCTTCAATGTGATAGCACTTGGACAAATAATCAGGTCTAAATGAAGTTATGGGTTCTTTCCTCGCATTGTAGACACATATTTGTTTTAATTCAGTGTTTGTAAGAATCGATGATATAAAATATACACAGGGGAATACTGCTAGGTGTGCCAGCACTTTGAAAATTTCAAATTTCCTGATATTCTTAAAAACTTCGAGTTCATCCAGATCTTTGGCTTCGGTGGAGAAATTAGATCTTTTGAACATATAATATATCTCTTCCCACTTCAATGTTTCTTTTTCCTTCTCTATAAATCCTGACTTGTTGTCATATCTAGCTCCAATGATTTTTGAATTGCCTTCCCTTTGTTGGGCACTACCAGAAGCCTCGGCTCTGGATACCTTACATGTTGTTTTCTTTCGAGGTGACATGTTCGAACCTATAAGAAGAGATGAGTTTAGTGAATACATTAACATATAACATGTAATATAATGCAACTAAATAATTTGGATAGAGAATCATCCTATGAATATTTATAGGAAATGGTACACATGCTCGAGCCACTAGGTAAAAACATTGGGAAGGAAAGGGTGAAAATGAGCTTTTAAAGGAAAAATTGAAGGTCCATAGATTAACTCCTTCGATAAAAATCAGAGGAGTTTGTATTAAGTTCTCTGATACATTTGATAAGTTTCTTGAAAACTATCTAATCAAAAATATTAAGAAAAACTCCTCCGATGTGCTTCAAAGTAGTTAGCTCTAACTGTTCGAATAATCCATTGAAAGATTTTATGTCTGAGCTCCAAAAACTTTATGTGGATCAACTAAGTTAATAGTAACTCCTCAAAATATATCATAGAGTTTAATAGGAAAACATATGATATGATCATAGCATTTACTATTAAATGTTTCGAGTGATTGAACAATGCGAAGAGGTTGTTTGTGACTTCTTTGATCGCATAGGAGGAGTTAATAGGAAATACTTCAATGTAGCTAGAGGGGTTAAATACAACACTCCCGATGGAAAAAAAAAATAATGTTTTCATAGGGAAAGGGTGAGGGTTTATCCTATTATTTTTCACTAGGCACGATTCGAGGGTCAGGTTGCGATGGAGATCCTATCAAAAGGCGTCCCCAATATTCGAAAATCCAATGCAAGGAAATTTCCTATGCATACAAATCTGAGTGAACAAAATGATCATAATTGTGGGAGATACTAAGGGAAAGGATGGATGTTAGTTAAAACATTATATGCAACGATAAAAATTAAGAAAACACCCTAACCCTAACCATAGTAAAATAAAAATGAAAAGATTCCCTTACTTGGAAACTATCCTACCTTTTGGTTGGCCACACATTTGAAGATAGATTCATCATATGTATGGGAATTATGATGTAGTTCTTCCTCTTCCCAAATATCCATGGTGTACTCCCAAGCTAGATCAATACTTTTGAAATGTTCTCTAACCGTGTTTTTGGGATCATGCCTCCTCTATCTCTCTTATCTAAAGTGATAGGACAAGAGGGTATTTACTTTTGCTTATTCATGCTTAGTGTTTTAGAATAAATAATTCCCCACATACAATGGAAGTGGGGGAAAATTGATTTCTTTATCCAGTATAAAATACCCCCAACTCCATGTATGATCGTTTGATATATACCCCCAACTCCATGTATGATCGTTTGATATTCCACCTCTTGGAGAAAAAAAAAATTGAGTACGAAGCATGGAAGAAAATGGGTTGGTTTCATCATGCCATATATTCTTATATAATTATTGTAATACATGAGGTGCCAATCCTCAATTATTCTTATAACTTCCATGGACTTGTCAGTCATGCATGGAGGAGGGTTGCATAAGATGAACACATATAATGGAGCGAGTAAATGATTGAAAATCCTTTCGTACTCCATATGGTATTTGTTCTCCCTGAATGTTTTACAGTATATGTAGATTGTGGGGTCACATGGTATCCAACTCCACCCCATATCAAGGTACTTGTGAGTTGTTCACATGATGTCTAATAGGTATGAGGACATATGGAAGCTCGAGAACATTCTGGGTTGTGATTTCTTCATAGTGGAGATAGTTGTAGTGAGGTTCTCAGATAGGATCTCATCCCAATTGAATGAATTCCCTTCATCCATGTAATAGTATATTAGAGGCATATGGGACAACAAAAATTGTGTTGCGTTAGATTTCTCATACAATCTACACATAATTACCACCAAGTATTGGTAGGGTCTTTTCAAGGAACTCATGGGGTATCCACTCTTAGGTATATAATTAATGTTCTTATCTTACCTATACCACATGGGGAAAAATACCTCATGTGTGTACTCGAACAAGATGAGGATTTTACTATCCATCCTTTTGATCCCTTCTTCAATGTGATAGCACTTGGACAAATAATCAGGTCTAAATGAAGTTATGGGTTCTTTCCTCGCATTGTAGACACATATTTGTTTTAATTCAGTGTTTGTAAGAATCGATGATATAAAATATACACAGGGGAATACTGCTAGGTGTGCCAGCACTTTGAAAATTTCAAATTTCCTGATATTCTTAAAAACTTCGAGTTCATCCAGATCTTTGGCTTCGGTGGAGAAATTAGATCTTTTGAACATATAATATATCTCTTCCCACTTCAATGTTTCTTTTTCCTTCTCTATAAATCCTGACTTGTTGTCATATCTAGCTCCAATGATTTTTGAATTGCCTTCCCTTTGTTGGGCACTACCAGAAGCCTCGGCTCTGGATACCTTACATGTTGTTTTCTTTCGAGGTGACATGTTCGAACCTATAAGAAGAGATGAGTTTAGTGAATACATTAACATATAACATGTAATATAATGCAACTAAATAATTTGGATAGAGAATCATCCTATGAATATTTATAGGAAATGGTACACATGCTCGAGCCACTAGGTAAAAACATTGGGAAGGAAAGGGTGAAAATGAGCTTTTAAAGGAAAAATTGAAGGTCCATAGATTAACTCCTTCGATAAAAATCAGAGGAGTTTGTATTAAGTTCTCTGATACATTTGATAAGTTTCTTGAAAACTATCTAATCAAAAATATTAAGAAAAACTCCTCCGATGTGCTTCAAAGTAGTTAGCTCTAACTGTTCGAATAATCCATTGAAAGATTTTATGTCTGAGCTCCAAAAACTTTATGTGGATCAACTAAGTTAATAGTAACTCCTCAAAATATATCATAGAGTTTAATAGGAAAACATATGATATGATCATAGCATTTACTATTAAATGTTTCGAGTGATTGAACAATGCGAAGAGGTTGTTTGTGACTTCTTTGATCGCATAGGAGGAGTTAATAGGAAATACTTCAATGTAGCTAGAGGGGTTAAATACAACACTCCCGATGGAAAAAAAAAATAATGTTTTCATAGGGAAAGGGTGAGGGTTTATCCTATTATTTTTCACTAGGCACGATTCGAGGGTCAGGTTGCGATGGAGATCCTATCAAAAGGCGTCCCCAATATTCGAAAATCCAATGCAAGGAAATTTCCTATGCATACAAATCTGAGTGAACAAAATGATCATAATTGTGGGAGATACTAAGGGAAAGGATGGATGTTAGTTAAAACATTATATGCAACGATAAAAATTAAGAAAACACCCTAACCCTAACCATAGTAAAATAAAAATGAAAATATTCCCTTACTTGGAAACTTGGCTCCACGTGGAGGGTGTTGACTAGTTGTGGGTCCAAACAACAATGACTTGGTGCACTCTATGTGACTCTCTTCAGCACATCTCCTTAGGAAATATAATTGAAATCACTTGGTATTTGTTTTTATAGACAAAAATAATTCTTTCATTAAATGTGCGGTCGGTGAAGTGGTTGAGGTCGTTGGACTTGTCAACAATTTCTCCATTGAACATTTGAGAGTTTAGTGGATCGAAGGAGTTAGAACTAACTCCTCCAATTCACATTCAAGGAGATATTGTTAATTCATGTGATGGGTAAGATAAAATGGTGAGGAAAGGGCAAACTCATATAATATGAATCAGAGAAGTTATAAGTAACTCCTTTGATTCTCATCGGACAAGTTAATATTAACTTTGCCAATTTCCTCTACTTAGATTAAAAATCCAAATTCTCAAGTGCTTCCTTTTTTAACATGATTTTCTATGGAAAACAAGATTTCTATGAGGATCTTAAGGTAGAGAGAGACCAAACAAAATTTCTCTTAATCATAAAAAGAGGGGCTCCATTTTCCAAAAGTTATGCAAAATAAAAAATGAAGAAGGAAAATGGAGGGTTGTAGTGCCTGTCACAACAACTAGTGAGGCAATAAAGTTGGAAAGGTGCCAGAGTTCCTAGGAAACTCAATAATTATATATATATATATATATATATATATATATATAAACAAAATACATCGATGGTTGCGATACAGACAATGACAAGAGATAGGGGGATATGATTCCACAAGAGAGGGCGATAAAGAGGATAAGCATTTTTATTATACTTTATTTACCCATTTTGGTTTTAATTGAGACAAATGGTTACACAAGATTCTTGGGGAGGCCATGTGACTATGGGATCTTGTAATTATATATAAACCCTTCTTGTGGGATATTTGGGGGCTTCTTCTTGGTTAATCATTTCATTTTGAGAATTCATCATTTCACTCTTGCTAATTTGTGTGCTCTTGGGTGTAGCATGGAAATGAATGGTTGGAGGTAGAGATCCATGTATACATGGTTGTAAGAAATTATTGATCATTCTGTGAGTGAATAGATACCTTCATGTACAATATTGATCGAAGTTCAGAAATAATTGTCCATAATTGAGAATCCTTGGAGTTTCCAACATGGATATTTTATAACCAGTGGCATTGGAGCCCTAGAGCCCTCAAGAGAAATGGAAAAATATGAGGGACTGCATGTTATAGAAAGGGGTTCATTTCTTTGGTTTGTGCAGGTTGAATGGGAAAGAGAGATAGAAATTAGGATTGTTGTGTGGTTGGGAAAACATGAGAACAAGTTATCCAACTTCTGTGTGTTTTAGATTTGTCCTTGGACCCATCCTTTTGGGTTAATATCTCTTGCTTGGGGGGGTGAATGATATTGAGAGTAAATTAACAAAAATGTCTATGGTTGGGAGGAACATCCTTGGTTTTCATCCAATTGGTGATGGTTTGTAATGATCCCAAGCCATTATGCAAGGATCATCATGGTTTTCGTGTCTTTTTAAAACTTTTTTTGGTTGTGGTATTTCGTCAAACAATTTACTGATCTATTTGTTTATATGTGTTTATATGTGTCTATGCAGCAAATAACGGAAATAGATAACCATGGAACATACCTCAACCATATGCAATAAGATAGACAAGACAAAACATATCAAATCTTCTTTATTCATAAAATAGAGAAACCTGCTACAATGAAGATGTTGATCTGGAATGCTCAACAGATGGCCAAGAAGATAGACAATAGATAAGAGCTGCTACAAAATGCTCCCACTAATACAAAATATGCCTCCAAAGGTTGAATAAGAAATGAAGATCAGTACAAACAGATCTGAATGCCAAACTCTCATGTTGAAGAATGCCACGCTCCAATAGAAGGTTGAAACCCTCAATAACTCGGCCCTGCTGCCAAAAGTGTCCAATCACCCTATGAATTATGCCAACTGATAGATCAGGTGATGGTAAGAACAACCCAGGTGCCCAAATCTCCAAGATCCCTCTCAATCTCTGTAGATCTGAAATCCCCCACTGAATGGTGCGCCCCACTGGATGACTGAAGCCCTAGATAATTC
>SNQJ01S0066449.1:40114-54934 GCA_010110895.2 Picea sitchensis | reverse complement strand
TATAGCTCAAAATAGTCAAAATCATGGAAATCGTCGGAATGGAACGAAACCAAAGCCAACCTATGCGAAATGGCTCATAATCATGGAATATGATGATAAATGCCAACTGGACCCCGCAATGCCTCTGAAATACCCCTGTACTCTCCATAACATCCATCTGGATACTCTGGTCATCATAAGTCTCTGCCGTGTGATGATGTCCCAAAGTGGGGACATTACATGGTTTAATTAAAGATAAGCGATCTTTGTTTTTTATACATAATTTATATTTCGTATGCATATTTATCTCTGATATGTATTTTCGTGTGCATGCTTGTTGGTTATTGTTGTGCATGGATCATTGTGTTCGATCATGTTGTCATTGATGCCAAATAATAATTGATTTATTGATGTCAAAGGATTTATGTCAAGGAATTGATTGATGCCAAAGGATGATTGGTTGATGTCAAAGGTCAAAGGTTTGATGTCAAATTATTGATGTTGATTAATGTCAAATGAAGAATGTCTTGTCATAGTATATTGATGAAGTATGTATGGTCCTTTATATGAATGGATTGATTTCAAGTGGAATCATAGTCATATAATTTCATGCATGGATGCAAGATGGATCAATGAGTTCTCATTGATAGATGATGCATAGATGAGAATGGATCAATGAGTTGTCATTGATAGATGATGCATAGATGAGAATGGATCAATGAGTTGTCATTGATATATGATGTAGAATTGGATTGATGTAAAGATAACTCATTATTGCATTATCATGAGTAATAAAGAGTACAAATGGATGAACTCCAAAGTTTTCCCCTTATGGTGAAATCCCTCACGGGAAGATGCTTTGCGATTGAGTTATCCTAGAATTATGGTTAGAGAAACCATGATTAATTGTGGAATAATGATATGGATATCAACGAATTTGTCTGTGAAACTATCCTATATGGATATTTCTTTTCATGTCATTTCCGGTGGTATGTGGAATGCCACATAAATCCTCACGGTTTAAGATTTATGGCCTTACAAAGTTGGAGGACCCCCATATGATGGCTTGAAGCCCCAAAAGGTAAAAGAAATCAAAATGCCTACAAAGAAGATATTATTTAAATAAAGTGAAGTGATTATTTAAATAATAAAGTAAAATGAAAAAGTCAATGATGATTATTTAAATAATCAAATAAATGGAGAACTTTCTATTTATGGAAAGTAGTTATGAGAAGGTTAACCCTAAAATGAGGAAACAAGGCTAATTGGTAAAGTGACTATTGGATACACGAACAAGTGGAAATTGGGAAAAGTTGAATATAAGTGACTATGTGGACAAAGTGGCTATGTGGGCCAAGTGACCTAGAATATGCTTCTAAGGAAGCTAATTAGAGAGTATAAATAAGAGGCAAGGGTGTCTTGTGAAAAGTATCTCTTGAGCATGTATTGAAGATCTATTTTGAGAGAGAGAGAGATTTTGGAGGATCTCATGGACGCATCAAAGTTTCTCTAAGTCTGAGATCTTGACGGTGAAGGTTTCGGAAGTTCCAAAACCCTAGTTTCTGAAGGATTATGTGAGCAACAGTGGGGCAGAGAGCGTACATATGTGGGTTGCAGTGAGACAGAGCATGTACATATGCAGGATGAAGGAGTATAGAGCGCGTACAGTGAATTAGTCATGAAGACTTGGATGTGAGTTGATGATCAGGTTCTTGAAGGCTGAAGCAAGTTCCATATCTGCACTCTATGGGCTCAGATCTGCCATAGGAACTATGGTATGGTTACATGGTTATCTAGATGTATACTCCTGCATATTGTATGGTTAATGCTTAAGGCATTATTGGTATGGTTGTTGTGATATGGATATGTTGGTTGATTGATAGAGTGAGCAACACTCTTATGATTCAGTACTGATATGATTGCCATAGTATACTAGTTTCTTATACATGATTGAGTATCATTCATATTGTATGATTGAGGAGCATGAGTAAGTTTTTAGAGAGATTGGATGTGTTGTGATTGGCTATGGTTCAGATTGAACAGTGAAGTACATAAGTTAATGTGACTGAAGGATGCATAGGATATGAGTTTGTCCTGAAGAGAAAACCCTAAGTGACTCAGAAGTGGTACACATGCTATAATACATACAAGTCGCATATATACATGAGCTGTACTACTAGTAGGGAACGTACATACACATGCTTCACTACTGATAGGTCCTGTACTTGTTGACAGATTGGTATTTGTTGAGGATTGGTTCCTCTTCTTAGTTGGTGTTGATTTGTGTAAGTTGATTCTTGCATTATAGATATGGTGTGCTTGGAGAGTTGTACTCTATTCAATTGTTGTTGATAACCCAAGGATTGTAGTCCGTAATAAAAAGAAATTTGTACATACATCTTGTGTTCTTTGTGTTCCTTCTGGTGATGGATTATTGATGATATATGTTACTGATGCATGTTCACATTTAACTGGTTATAAAATGACAGCAATAAGTAATGAGTAAATGGTGATAGCTAAATAAGGAGTTTTGTGAAGGGGATTTTTCGAAAAAGAGCACCACACTCATTCACCCCCCCTCTAAGTGTGGTCGGTGTGTCCAACACATTGTTACTTTATTGGATGGTTTATCATGAATCTTGTTAATTGCATGACTTGTATTTGTGTTCTTGATTAATTAAATAATGGAATAGAATTCATAATCAGTCCAAGAGGATGAATTTTTGAAGTACCTAGGAAATGGGTACATTTCAGATAAACACCTAGGAAGAAATTTTTGGTTTTGTTGTACTAGGTATGATACGAGTTAGTTTAGAGAATTCTTGGAGAGCATTTTGAGAAAGTGTGTCCCAGTTTGTATGTTGGATATGTTACATAGTGAATGAATTATAAGAATTAATAATAAATTTATTAAGATTCCACTTTATATTTTAATGTTTCCAACATGACACTTGTCATGTAGGGAACTACCTTGTCCCCACCTTTTCCCCACATGGGTGATATGTTCCTTTCCTTAGAAAATTAGGGAAATAGGATAATATGTCATATACCCATAACTTTAGAGTTTAAGGAATATTAATATAATATTCCCTTGGGATTAACACCTCTCAACTTAGCCCCTTTCCTAGACTCTTATCCCCCTTTTCCATTTCTAGTGGATTTTAGGCCCCCATGCACTTTCTATATGGTTGGTCTATAATAGTGATGTAATTTTATTAATAATATGAGTGCTTACATTTACAATAATAGGCTCGTTGGCCTTTTAGAAACTAGGATCTTCATCCTAATAATAACATAGGAACTCTGGCCTATAATATCCTCATTCACTAGCCTATAAACATATGTACATTACAATTGGGTTTTACCCTAGGGGTATTACATTCCCCTAACCCTTATTTATCCAGTATCCTTAATGCATTATATACAATGTACATTCAAAAGTTTTCAAAAAAATTTGTGTCTTTACTATTGAAGCTTGTTATCCTTTTGGTGCTCTTCTTTCCAAGCACTAGAGTCATGCATTTATACTTCACCTTGAAGTATTTTGCTCTATTCCACATAATTTTTCCTTCTAATAATTCAACTTGTGTGGCATCCTTGAGCTTCCTGTTCCTTGCTTCACTCACCCTTTTAGGATCAATCTTTCCTTCACGACTACACAATCCTTCACAGGCCAGGGATTTCACACACAAGGAGAGAACCATCTTATTATCATACCCCCACTAAGGATCTGCATTGGTAACCTCCATTTCCCCAACAACAACCTTTCTTTCCAAGCATTCCAACTTTAATAATCATCATCTCATAGATATCACACTCATACAATCTACATGAATCAATATCATAACAATTTCATTCATAATTCAAATTGTTTATATAAGGAAATGAAAAAATTTCGCATGAAATATATTCCCTCTCATAATTTCTTGGTTGTTGCAACCATAGGTATCAATACTTATTATGGCATTCAATACTGCCATACTTGAGACCATTTTTACTGCAATACTTCCATATTTCATTCATCTAAATAGATTAGTAGTAGTTCATATACAATATACTTTTATTGTAATGTTTGCAAAAGTTCATAAAGTGATATGAAAATTGTCTGCATTTAACAATTTAATCACTTCAATCCATTAATTAATCAGAATCAAGTTTTCATCCCCTGCACATGTATTATCAACAACCAATCTTTTCCATATTCAATACATCATTATTTTCATTACTATGTTTCCCTAACAAAGTTTTCCTGTAGTCCATTCTCATGTGACTACTTTAAATTTCAATTATCTTGTGGAAATAACTAACAACTCCTGAAATTTCCTCAACCTCATGGGTTAGTAACAACTACATCATTTCAAATGTTAGTATAGCGATTTTTATAAAATGTAATATATGCATGCATTCACCAAAATGTGTTCAAGAATAGACAAATCTATCTTATCATGCATGAGTGAAAATGTATCGCTTTTACACTTTCATGATTTCTTCATACATACTATTCAATCCACCCTTACATTGGCTTCATAATGCACTTTTTTTTAAGTCATGCATCCTACCATGGTAAATTCTAAGGTATGGCCAATGCCTCAACAAATCATCTATACACATCCTATCATTGGCCCAACCATTTGGATGCCTTCCTATTCGTCCCAAACACTACACCAAGAATACAATTCTATGGGGATTTTCAGTGTTACAAAAATGATTGCGGTCCAAACATTGGTTGTAAGTAGGAAATTCATTGAATACTTGTGTGGAATGATAGCCTTTATGTAATATCCCCAAAAATAAATTATTATTGAAGTCTAAAAAACACTTAGAAATTTATTTCTATTTTTGGTAAATTCAAATTTGGAAAATTATTGCCCTTTATGGAAATTCCAAATTTGGAATTTAGTTAATTGTAATTTATTATTAAGATTGTTGGGAAAATATTTGATTTTCCCAACCAACTCTTTGACTATGACATTTGTAAGAAACAAATATTTTTATATTTATTGTTGAGAGGCAAATGGAATAGCCAGGTTGAAATTAGCTGACCATGACTCCATGAGTGGGGAACATGTTTGAACTACCTCAGGGATGAACTCGACAAGTTGCAAATCATGAATTTGGCCATTTGCAACCCCTGAAAATCAGGGATTTGTAAAGATGAAAAAATTCGCAAGGGGAAAAGTCCTAGGCACAAGATGCTTTTGCATATATAACATATGGGAGGAGGCAGGACATTGCCTAGTATGCTAGGTTAGGAATATCACTTGTTGTTATGAGCACTGGTTTCTGAGTGTGAGGCAAGAAGAATTTTCTAATTCTGAAAGAGGACGATAGATAAGGAAGAGTTTGGATTTCTCCCTCATGGATTCATGGTCAGGCTAGGGGGTGAACGGAGCAAGTAGATTGGTTGTTCTGTTCTATGGTTGGGTGGAACTTGGTTGTTCCATTTGTTGTTCCAACACTTGTTCAGATATGTACTCCTATCTATTATTTTTGTTGAATTGTTCTTACTAGATAATGGCTAAGTGGAATAAAACGAATTATAGGATGAACCTTGGAAGTTTGAATTTAGTTAAATGAATAAAGTAAGGAGACTATTGTTTGTTAGTTGTTGTAGGTACAGTTTGATTTTGTTAACAAATAAAGTAATAAAGCTCCTATGTTTTAGCTATTGGGAATGCAGTTTAACTTTGTTAATGAATAAAGTGATAAAGCTAATGTGTGTTAGCTATTGTGAATGTAGTTTAATTTTAGTTAATGAATAACGTGATGAATGCTATTGTGTGTTATTTATGGTAGGTACATAGGATATATGTGTAAGTTAAATAAAATAGAATCACTTATGGGTTATTTTAACCTCTACTAGGCTTGTGAGCACATACATACAACTATTCAGTTTCAAGGAACATTAGACTGTGAAAATGCTAAATATGATTCTGGAAGTATATAAACATATATGTGTTTACATATTTCTGTGGATTTTTAATATTCATAGCTATATAAATAACTAAGGGACGTTCGATTTTACAAATACCAAAGTAGATCCAAAATGAATACAAAATAGAATTTCATATATGTATATATTGTTGCTCATACATAATTTTAGTATCAATCAACGAATGAACACCCATACACAAGAAGGGTTTAAACATTTGGGTCTCACGAGATTTCCAAGTAAATCGTCCTATGTTATGACTGTGCCAAAAATCCAGAAATTTTTAGTTCATTCTTACCACAGTAAAGATAATCTAAGTTTGCAATTATTATACAATATTCATTACAGAAGCTACAATGCATATATCAGTAATCTTGTTTTTGAACAATTAGATAAGATATGTGTATTTCATTACAATAAGAAAATAAATGATCTGTAAAGCCAGGAGCATGGGATCCAAATCCTTACAAACAGAACGCCTTGGATAAGGATCCAATACCATTTGAAACCCATCACCAAACTAACACTAAATTTCAGAACCTGAATACCTTTCTCGCGCACGACGTTGTCTGAATCCAAGGACTTCGAAGGTTTATAGTCCTACAAGGAAATCAAGAATTTATAATTAGTATTAAGTTAGAAGTAAACAAAATTCAAATATCGAATATAGAATAATTACAAGGATAAATTCTATGAAAAATAAATATCACAGAAGTAATATATGGACTTCACTTAGCTTGCAATTTGGGGAACATATGCCTTTTATTCCATCGACGTCATCGAGGAAATAATACGTAGACCGAAGGGGAGGAGGGGACAAAGGTTTTCTTGATGGGTACCCTCGCAACAAACAGAGGTCCCACCATTAGATTATAATAATAAAATCCTTAACCATATATGTCATAAGAAACTAAAAAGGAAGCACTGTTAAACCATAATTATAAAGAATGCACAAAATAAAATGTGCTCCATGAGAATTACAGGAATTCATATCACAGATAATGCTATGATATTTTCCCCTCATAACTGTAAAAAAATGAAAACTATAGGTCGATGACAAAGAATAACGAAATCATAACAGGGTTCTGGGTACCTAAATCTCCATCCCTTCTTTCATATGAACGAGGTGAAATTAGATATATTAACTATCGGATTCCTAAATGGAGAGTAGGGTTAAATATTTAAAAAAAATTATTAACTTTTGGAATAATATCATACAGTGGGAATACTAACATTGTGTCTATCCATGTACATGCATGACTAGGGTAAACAGAGTAATTTTTTATTGAATCCCAAACCCTGCACAACATTAAAGAAATCCTCACCTCAACTACAGGGATGTATTTTAGGCTTCACAACTTTAAATCCGAGAATGCCATATTTCATAGGGAGTCAAGAAGTCGATAACTTGAATACCTAACTTGAAGAATTAATGCTAAACCCAACAGTGTAAATAAATGAAAATGCGACCCATATCTACAGAAAACATAGTAGGGACCAACCATTTTTAAAGGATGAGTTTTAAGAAACGAGGAATCAAGTCCTAGCCTTGATGGAGAACCCTCATGAAAGGAAATATGGGTCATGGTAGAGAAGTTAGCATACCATTATTCTACATGAATACTCTGTTTTTAATCTTTTAGGGTATCTATAATAGGGTTAACCATTGGATTTGTAGCGATAGGTATGTCATGCGTAACTCTATGTAAATATTAGGATACATATCAAAGAAATAACTGAGGGTGTTTGCGTATTGACAGAACCAAAACATATTTCGGGACTATCTCTGAATCAACAACTTAAAACCCTTGTGTATAAGACATTACAAGATAACAAATTCTGGAGAACTAAATGACTACCTCAAGGAAGAGATAAAGTTGCAACCAACACCATTGTAACACTTATGTATCTAACCAGAGCTCAAATGGAAATATTCCAAAAAGTTTACACTAACGATAAAGGAGGTTCTCAACCAACAACCAAAAAGGGAAATCCATTACAGAGATGACTTAAGATGAGACTAAATCTCGTATAGGTTACAATAGCCCAAAATTTATGGTTTATGAACTTACCCAGTAAAAGAGGGAACCATACACATGCATAACGTTCCTTTCGATACGTAAATTAGAAGCCCCCCCCGTCACGGTGGTCACACGTAGAGCAATGTACAAAGTTTACACGAGTTTTTTTGCGAAAAATTGCATAAGAGCCAAAGGGAATGGAACCTTAGTCACTAAGGGACTACAATATCACGAAGTAATGGCAGATACATAGACCATGTGAACAAGCATGTGTGGCATACCCACATTGATCACATAAAACTAGAACCTATACAATGAAGCAAACTCCATAACTATCAACCAGAGAAATCTTAATGGCGTTACAGACATGCTTTAACTATGCATTAAACTGATCTCTCTCACACTATTAGTGCTAACCTCTATCAGGAATTTGGATGGGTGCATATTGGACAATAAGAGTTAGGGTTGTGACCTGTTGCACCAGGTGGATTCCAAATCCCACGTTGTTCATCTTTTACAAGTGACCCTATCACTTGTCAACGGGTGTGGGTGTGTTATTTCTATTAATGACTGTGTGGAAGACCTTAACAAATAAACGAATAACCCACTATTGTGATAGTTAGGATGCACACTCAATTAGGATGTAGTCTTGGCAAGGAGGCCCATATGCGACCAAGGTGGGAACCTTCAGATAAGGCATGCGATGAATTACTCATACAACTCAAGAAAATTGTGTTATCTAACTTAGGATTTAGTATTTTATGGTTATAAGTGTATGCCTAATATCACGATTTATTAGTTCTTGAGATGTGGATTTTTGTTTAGAGGTTATAATAGATCCAATGTATAGGATCATAAGAATAGAGTTATAGGACTTATCAAAAATGGCCTTTGTAAATAAATGATTTTGGGAATCCCTTGTTACAGGTAAAACCCAAGTAGGCTAGAGTTACTACAAATCCTATGGACATGAGCTTTTTATGGCTTCACAAAGAAGCTGCACTTTAACCGGTTATGACCACTATTAACTGATGTTTGAATTATAGTAATAAGTAAAACTCAGTGGAAAGATGGTCCACATTGTATTATCCACTTATAAATATGTTTAAGTATGCATCATTTCCCAACAACAATGATTACAGGTTTTAAAATGGTTAATTATCTCAGAGAAAAGAAGCATTAATGCATCTATTAATTTATTTTTTTATTGGTAAATTTTGTGGTACATTACATATGATATCAGAGAAAAGGTTACAATACTTGGACCTTAAACAGGTCCACAAATTTTTTCTTATCACATACTTTCTGTTTAATGAAAAACTAACAAAACATTTATTGCTACAAACAAAAAAACTTTGTTTTTGTTGTGGTAATGGAAACACAGAATGAAGAAGAGATTAGACATGAGGAGAATCCTGATTAAGGACATACTAGAGAGGCTAGACAAAAAAATGAAGGAATTTCTGCCACCCAGGTTCTGGAAACTATGAGAAACCTTATTCTGGAAGTGCATATTTTCAAAGCAGACAATGAGAAACTGAAAAAATCACAACAAGAACAACAAGAAATAAATGAAGTATTGTTGTGTAGCATAGTAACAAATAAGATCCTAAAGGATAACAACAAGGAAGAAGAGGTCATCAAGAGAGATTCCAAAAAATCTGGCCCTGAAGAAGAAAAAGGGGACAACTCTTCCGAAGGCACACCATCAGCAGAAAATAAAACAACCACAGGAAGAAAGAGGAAATAGGTGGACCACCTAGAGGGAGAGTTTAAGAAAATCAAACTGTCCACCTTTGATGGGGAGTCCATGATAGGGGAGGAGGTTGAAGCATGGTTATTAGACATTAAAAAGTATTTCCAGATTTACAACTATTCCAGCAACATGAAGGTCAGAATGGCCATCTATAACCTGAAAGGAAAATAAAGTATATGGTGGCAGGATTTGAAGTTGGCCAAGGGATTAAAGGAAAAAAAGATGGAGTGGTCATATTTTAAGAAATAATTTAAGAAACAATATTTATCTAAAATTTACAGTGAGATAAAAAACAAAGAGTTTTATGAGCTATGACTCGGTAAAATGGCTATGGATGGCTTGATAAACAAATTCCTAGAATTATTAAGGTTCGTGCCTTATATCCGGGAGGACAAAGTAAAAATTTGGTGGTTCCTAAGTTGTTTACCACAGTCCTATAAGGACAGAATCGAGTTCAACAACCCCAATACCTTAAGAGAAGTTTTCTTAAAATCCCGAATATGTTATGACCAGTACAAACAACGGTCTGAACTTCCCAAGGCTTGGAAAGACAAGAAACAATACATAATGAACCAAAGGAAGAAGGAATATCAACCAACCCCTTTCTGAAATGCAGCAAAGAGATTTCCAAGGAAATATTTTCACTCCTATAACCATAACACCCAAAGAGGAGGTAAAGCAGTTAATCTTGGAACCAAGAAGTTTGTGGACAACCCCATAGATCTGTTAAAATGCTGGGAATGTGGAGAGCCAGTCATAAGGAGGAAATGTCCACGTTTAACTTCTACAACAAGAAATATGGTTCATAACCTTCAGGAAGCCTCTACGGTGAGAGACGTGGGAAAAATCTTACATAGGATCAATGTAGTTGTGGACGGCCAACAAGTTGATCACCAGTCCACTGTAGTGGAAGTTGAAGGTAAAGTTAACAATATTCGTGTTTTTTTTTAATTGATCCAGGGGCTACCTTGAGTTATGTCTCTCCTAGTGTAGTGTACTGAAATAAACTTAAGAAGTTAAGACATGCAAAATCTTGGCTAGTCCAACTAGCGATAGGAGCAAAAAGAAAAGTAATTGATTTTATTTCTGACTATGATGTAACAACCCTAGTTAAATAATTGCTTAAGGTCTATCAAGTATAATTAATTAATAATTAAATATCGTAATGTGTATTAGTTAAGTAATGATTAATTATTAATAATATTAATTAATCAATCAATTATTTATTTATTGTTTAATATATGTTGATTAATTAATTAATTGATTTGTTTAACACATTTAATGTTTGGATAACAAATTAAGGGCTTAATAACTTTAATTTATTTATTATAAAACTTTACGTATGATAGGGGATAGGGTATTGAATGGAGGGATAAGGTAGTAAATGGAGAGATAAGGTGGGTGGCCTTAAATGAAGGAGGAGGTGGTGAATGGGTGGATATGATTGGGCAGAGGCCTTTGGGAGTTGTTATGAAATTTTGGGAGAGGAGCATTATTGCAGGAGAGGAATTTATTTTCTGTTTGATATTTTTCTAGTTTTGGAGTTTGGGTGGATTATTACAGGGGTGCACCAGGTTGCTAGGAGTTTTTGGCTCAGGGGCCAGGAATCCTCACGGAATCCTAGAACTAGGGAGTCGGACATGCTCTGTTCCTAGCTGGCAGGGAGGAAGATTAGGTTTTGGGAAGAATTTTGGGTAAAGCAGCAGAGAGGACAACCAAAGATCCGGGATTTAGCATCAGACGGAGGTATGTTTATTTATATATTTTCATGAATATGTGGTGTTATGTGATGGTTATATAATTTATTAGCATGTTGTTCATAAATTTAAATTTATGTTGCTTACATGGTGAATAATGAAATTGCTTATTGCTTATACATCGAAATAATCTTATTTGTTTAAATTTACGAATTTTATTAGGTTTTGTTAAATTAGGTTCCTACACATGGTATCAGAGCCTCAGTTTGAAGCACTGGAGCCTTAAGGTCCTACCTACAACTGAATTATACATTCATTAGTGAACCTTATCTGAACCCTAAACAATTGCAAGACAGAAGCATATTATCATTGGTGAATATTTTTGGTTGTAACTGCGTGAGAGATTTTTTTAGTATTACCCGTCTTTGGGTGAACCCTTCACTGATGATTAGGGAGCCAAGAAGAAAGAAAGTGGTGTTTGCTTGTAGAACTTTGTCAAACAAGAAAACATATATGCAATCCAAGTAATTCAACAATAAAAGTATGAAGAACAATTCACAGAGGCAAAACAAGAAGAAAGAATACTACAATCATGCTCTTCATTAATTTCCCCAATCTGAACAATTACATTAGAGTGAAGAAAGAATACAAAAATCCCCCCCCAAAAAAACCGGTTACCCACGTTTATCAGACTTTCAGGGAGCCAGTCCACCAGGAATACCAACTCGTGTTTCTTAGACTTTTAAGTACCAATAAATTGACATTGAAATAGAAGGGAAAATATAAACTAAAACACTTACCCCACTCGGGCCTAGGGAGCCTGTTCACCATGAATCAACTCAATGGCATAACATTGAAGAAAAAAAAACACACGGACAAAGAAAAATGGATACACCCAATAACTGCAATCAATTTCATGTATATTTAACAGAAAGAAATGTAAACAAATAAACTAATACACCCACCAAACAAACCTAGATCGGTCGATTAGGGAACAGTGTACACTGCCTTCAGAAAATACCAAATCAAACTGGCGTGAATTCAGTCAAAATTGTAATCATTCTAATTCTAAATCAATGAATAAGCAAATATAGAATAAAGAAATCCTATATAATCATTAAAATGGGTTGTAATATCAAAATCCATAAGCAAAAGGTTCATCAAAATAAGATTGCAAAATCACCTAAAACTAAAACCCTAAAAGACATCCAACCCGTCAAAATAGGAACAGAGACCTTGCATTAAAAAAAAAAAAACCACGGACAACCAACAACCACTTAAACACCCATAGCAACCTCCTCTAAGATACTTTGAAGGTACGGGATTTAGATATTTATATACAAACTCGTATAATTATGAAGATAAGAGGAAAATCGAAAAACTAAACCTGTCAAATATTGCATAGACAAACAACCCAATAAATCTTCTTGATTATCAGATGAAGTTATTTAAACTTTGAAGTTAAAGAATGAATAAATAAATAAACTAAATACATCGTCAAATAAGAAATGAACACAATAAGGCCTCAGAATAAAAATGTCATCAAATGATATAATTTCAGCCGGTAATTTCAACTAAAATATAACTCATCATTGGCCTGTGAACATATATTCCCATCCCTGTTCATTCTTTCATAACCCTGAATACTTTTTAAAATTTTCTGATCTGGATTCTCGGTTGCCAGCCAACCATAAACTCGAAATCTCCACCCAAAGAATTTGAATGCGCCCATCGATGGATGGAAACCATGGGTAAGATTCAGGGCTTGGGTTGGGTTAGATACACTTACAGTGTCATATGGCACTTAGTATCTACAGATTTACTATTATCCCAAGGTGAAATACACAAACCCTAAAATCAGAACACAATATAAGCGAAACGAAACTCATAACCAACGAACCATCTTTGTGATAAAATACACACTAATCCACACACCAATCTATGAAACGAGCCAAATTATCTGAATGAGGATGAGATAAGATTTCCAAATGGAATCAATGTTGCAGTTGAGAAAGGAAGACAACTATGTAGAGATTCAGATTGGATTCCTACAACAATTTCACCAGCAGAATGGATGCTAGATGCCCATTAGTTTTTACACCAGTAAAATAAATAAATAATAATATTTATATAAAAAAAAGAGTCGTAGAATATGGTGGTCGATGGGAATGGAACCTAGACCTTCCAAATAGAAAACTAAATAACCCAGCCATGAGTCAAGCATTGTGCACTACGCGTCAAGCAAATCACCTACAAAATAACACAAATTAGCAAAGAAAAACTTGATGGCCTAGTCTCCAAGTCACAAGAACTGATTCAAAGAAGCCACAGAACTACCAAGCTCAATGCCAAGCCCCAAGCCTGACACTAATCCTTATATCTCATGAAAAACAAGCAAGATTCTCACAAGCTACTCGAAATTGCACGAAAATCAGTACCAGGAAAGAAGATTTTTTTGGCAGTACATACATGCCACAAACAACACAAGACATGCGTAGAGTACCACAAGTCACCAAAGACAAGCACATGCAACAGGCCACAAACAACACCTAAGCCCAGTGCATAAACGTCAAGCGCTGAGATCACGAAGGCATAGTTTCCATAACACATCTAAGTTTAAAAAAAAGAACCGGCGCCACCCAGACTTCAACTGGATAGAAGTCTTCATCTAGAGGAGAATGGAAAAGAATGGGCACCTAGTAGAGTTACTTTGGAGACCTCCAGTGACTTAAATATTGGACTATGCAGGTTTCGAACCTGCAACCTTCGCGTTATTAGGATGTGTGGAGGCTTATCTCCTTCCCCAGATCCATGGAACCTGCAACAACAACACAAGATCAAACAACAACAACACACAAGCCAAAACCCAAGCACCAGTGCATAGGGCCGAGCATCGAGACTGCCGAGAGGGAGAGAGCAGAGTGGAGAGGAGATAGAGCGTTAGATGAATGTTTGTGTACGGTTTTAGGGGATGAGATCTTGGGAGAGAGATAGTACATGTAGGGTTAGGTTTAGGTATGGAAGGCATTGGAGGAAGCAAGGCGGGCACGTGGAATCCATGCATGCCGACACTTTTTTTTTAAATTATTTTGATTTTTGTTTAAAAAATAAAATAAAATTTTAATTACATTTTTTTTTATATATTTATAAATATTCGCTAAATTAATCATTTAAAATTTGTTATTACATATTCCATTTTTTGTTAAATATTATGAAATTTATGTTAAACAATTTTTTTTAAAACATTATTAAATTTTTGTTAAACATCTTGATTAGAAATTTATGTTAAACATTTTGTTAAACATCATTCAATTTACGTTTAAAATCTATGCTTTAATTAAATAGTTTAATTTTTAAATATTTTAAATTTATTTATATTTAAAATTGTGTTTAAATTATATTTAAATTAATGATCTAAATTCATGTTTAAATTTA
>SNQJ01S0066449.1:0-34204 GCA_010110895.2 Picea sitchensis | reverse complement strand
TCAAGTATAATTAATTAATAATTAACTGTCCTAATGTGTATTAGTTAAGTAATGATTAATTACTAATAATATTAATTAATTAATCAATTATTTATTTATTGTTTAATATATGTTGATTAATTAATTAATTGATTTGTTTAACACATTTAATGTTTGGATAACAAATTAAGGGCTTAATAACTTTAATTTATTTATTATAAAACTTTGTGTATGACAGGGGATAGGGTATTGAATGGAGGGATAAGGTAGTAAATGGAGGGATAAGGTGGGTGGCCTTAAATGAAGGAGGAGGCGATGAATGGGGGGATATGACTGGGCATAGGCCTTCGGGAGTTGTTATGAAATTTTGGGAGAGGAGCATTATTGCAGGAGAGGACTACATTTTATGTTTGATATTTTTCTAGTTTTGGAGTTTGGGTGGATTGTTATAAGGGTGCACCAGGTTGCTAGGAGTTTTGGGTTCGGGGGCCAGGAATCCTCACAGAATCCTAGAGCTAGGGAACCAAACAAGCTCTGTTCCTAGCTGGCAGGTTGGAAGATTCATTTTTTGGCAGAATTTTGGGTAAAGCAGGAGAGAGGACAACCAGAGATCGGGGATTTAGCATCATATGGAGGTATGTTTATTTATGTATTTTCATGAATATGTGGTGTTATGTGATGGTTATGTAATTTATTAGCATGTTGTTCATAAATTTAAATTTTTGCTGCTTACATGTTGAATAATGAAATTTCTTATTGCTTATATGTCGAAATAATCTTATTTGTTTAAATTTATGAATTTTATTAGTTTTTGTTAAATTAGGTTCCTACATATGAGTTCAGTTTAGGCGATCAAAACACAAAGATAAATCTAAATATTCTACTGTTAGGGTCTTACAACATAATTATTTGGATGGAATGGTTAGAGAGGCATAAAGAAGTTTTGGATTGTTATGAAAAAACACTCACATACAAAGACTAAAATGATACTATTAGGGAAGTACAAGGCATATGAAAACCTATCTCAATTAGGCATATTTCAACAATGCAATTTAAGAAGTGCATGAGAAAAGGTTTTCAGGTTTATGCTATACAAGTGAAAAATCTATTGAAAAAACAAAATAAGCTGGCCTAGAAGATTTTGTCATCTTACATGATTTTAGAGATGTGTTTGTTGATGAAATACCCAAACTACCTCCAAGAAGAGAGATATAATTTTTTGTCGACCTGCTTACTGGTTTAGCCGCCATATCTTAAGTACCCTATAGGATGAGTTTTCCCGAATTAACAGAATTAAAGATGAAACTACTAGAATTGTTGGACAAGGAATATATAAGACCAAGTGTCTCTCCATGGGGAGTGTCAGTCCTTTTTGTTAAAAAGAAAGACAAAAGTCTAAGATTATGCATTGATTACAGACAATTAAACAAAATGATTGTTAAGAACAAATACCCCCTACCTAGAATCAATTATCTGTTTGATCAAGTAGGTGGGGAAAATATTTTTTATAAGTTGGATTTAAGATCTAGTTATCACTAGGTTAGAATAAAGGATGAGAAAATAATTAAAACAACATTCAGGATGAGATGTGGACATTATGAATTTGTTGTTATACCGTTTGGTATCACTAATGCACCAACAACGTTAATGTGTTAAATGAACAACATTTTTAGTCAGTACTTGAATAAGTTTGTTTTGGTATTTATCGACAATATCCTAATGTATTCTAAAATAGAAGAAGAACACGAAGAACATATAAGGATAGTATTTTAAACCTTAAGAAAACACAAACTGTATGCTAAATTTGTCAAAGGTGACTTTTATCAAAATAAAATACAGTACCTAGGAAATGTAATATATGAATAAGGTATTGCACTCGACCTAGAGAAAATAAGAGCCATCATGGAATGGCCTATCCCTAAGGATGTAGTAGACATCCGGTCATTCATGGGAATCACTTGGTACTACCACATATTTATATAGGGATTATCTATGATTGCATACCCTAGCACATCCCTATAGAAGAAGGGTACCAAGTTCAATTGGTCACAGAAGTGTTAGGACAATTTTAATAAGTTAAAACAAATGTTAACAACTGCACCAATTCTAAGGGTAGCAGACCCAGATAAGGAATTCACAGTCTACGTGGATGCGAGCAAATAAGGTTTGGGAGGTGTCCTAACTCAAGAAGGGCATGTTATTTGTTACGATTCCCAAAAACTAAAAGAGCACGAATGAAACTACGTCACGAACGACTTGGATTTAGTAGCTATCATCCATGCATTAAAGATGTGGCAACACTATATAATGGGAAAAAAAAAATTGTTGTTGACTGATAACAGTGATGTGAAATTTTTATTTAGTCAACCAGACCTTAATGCAAGGCAAGCAACATGGTTGACCTTCTTGGGCGAATCTGATTTCGAGGTAAGACACATCAAGGGTAAGGAAAAAAAGGTGGTATATTCTTTAAGTAGAAGAATACATGGGCTATTTGAGATAAACATTAGCAGGGCATAAAGTGACATTGAGCAAAGGATAAAGGCTGCAAGTAATAATGATGAAAAATACATTAAAACAGTGGCATATTTGAAAAATAACGCAGAAAAATTAGATAAGACAGATCTAATTTTGGATAAAAATGGGCTACTAACATTCAAAAACAGATTATATATACTAGATCCTACTAAATTAAAGTTAACAATTTTGGATGAAGTACACAAGAAACCATATTATGGTCATCCGGGATACAAGAAAATGGTAACAACACTAAGGACATTATTTTATTGGCCTAATATGAAAGGTGAGACAACATAATACTTGGCTAAGTGCCAATATTGTCAACAGGTGAAGGCTGAACACCAACACCCAGTTGGCCTGTTGCAACCTCTACCAATACTAGAATGGAAATGGGAGACTATATCACTGGATTTCATCATAGGTTTCCCTAGAAATAAAAAACAGAATGATTCAATTATGGTACTAATTGATAAGCTTAGCAAGTTTGCACACTTTATTCCTATAAAATATACTATAAATCTATTAACATCATTGAAATATTCATGAAATAAATTTTTAGACTGGATGGTATTCCTAAACTGATGATTTCGGATAGAGACGTAAAATTTACATCTACATTTTGGAAAGATTTGTTTGCAGGGTTAAATACTAACTTGAATTTCAGCACAAGTGACCATCCACAAACCGATGGGAAGACTGAGTGAAAAAACCAAATCGTGCAAGATATGCTACGAATATACATAAGGACAAAAGCAAGTGAGTGGGAAGACTACCTGCACTTGGTAGAATTTGCATACAATAATGGTTACCAAACATCAACTAAGATGAGACCCTTCAAGGTAATGTATGACAAAAAGTGTACAACACTGATTAGCTGGGATAACCCAGTTGACAGACTTATGGTGGGGCTAGAAATGCTCCAGGAAATGGAGAATATGGTAAGAAAATTACAACAAAATTTAAAGGAGGCATAAGACAGACAGAAAAGTTATGCAGATCAGAAAAGGAGACACCAAGAATTTCAAGTTGGAGACCACGTGTATCTAAAAGTCAAAGAAAGAAGAAGTTCATTAAAACTAGGGAGCTGCTCCAAGTTGGAGCCTAGGTTTTGTGGCCCTTTCAAGATCTTAGCTCAAGTTGGACCTATGGCATACCAACTGGCACTTCCTGCAAATCTAAAAATTCATAATGTAGTTCATGTTTCTTTGTTAAAAAATTATGTTCATGATCATACTCACATGATCGATTGGAACGTGGTGCAAGTGGAACCAGAAGGCAAGTTCTAAGAGGAACCTCTGATAACTTTGTACATGAGAGAAATAGCAATACGGAATAGATTCATCGCCCAGGTAAAAGTTCAATGGAAGCACATTAGTCCGGAGGAGACCACTTGGGAATTGGAGGAAGATTTGCAGAAATATTATCCAACCCTGTTTTGAGAAAGGAACAAACATTGAGGACAATGTTGTAATGAAGGTGGAAAGGATGTAATATCCCCAAAAATAAATTATTATTGAAGTCTGAAAAACACTTAGAAATTTATTTCCATTTTCGGTAAATTTGAATTTGAAAAATTATTGCCATTTATGGCAATTCTAAATTTGGAATTTCATTAATTGTAATTTATTATTTAGATGGTTGGGCAAAGATTTGATTTTCCCAACCAACTCTTTGACTATGACTCTTGTAAGAAACAAATATTTTTATATTTATTGCTGAGAGACAAATGGAACAACCAGGTTGAAATCAACTGACCATGACTCCATAAGTGGGGAACATGTTTGAACTACCTGAGGGATGAATTCGACAAGTGGAAAATCAGGAATTTGGCCATTGGCAACCCCTGAAAATCAAGGTTTTGTAAATCTACAAAAAATCCCAAGGGGAAAATACCTAGGCACAAGATTCTTTTTCATATATAGCATATGGGAGGAGGAAGAACATTGCCTAGTATGCTAGGAAAGGAATATCACTTGCTATTATGAGCATTGGTTTGTGAGTGTGAGGCAAGGAGAATTTTCTGATTCTGAAAGAGGATGATAACTAAGGAGGATTTTGGAGTTCTCCCTCATGGATTCATGGTCAGGCTAAGGGGTGAATGGAGAAAGTAGATTGGATGTTTTTTTCTATGGTTGGGTGGAACTTGGTTGTTCCATTTTTTGTTCCAACACTTGTTCAGATATGTACTCCTATCTATTGTTTTTGCTCAATTGTTTTTACTGGATAATGGCTAAGTGGAATAAAACAAATTATAGGATGAACCTTTTTTTTCCACGAGAAAAATACTCTTTATATTCAAAAGGATATAAAAATTTACAAAGACCGTCTTCTCGGAAGGCATCTCTCCTAGGAAGAAATGCTAAAAGCTTGGATCAATCATGACTGTCAAGACTTACAACTCAAATTCTCATCTATGATCGGCTTCCATTCAATGGTTTTCAGACTAAAACTGAAAAAGACCAATCAAAGATTTATCTTGTTGGTTGGTCCTTCATTTCCATCCTCCCATATTGTAAAGAAGATATGGCCCGATGGAAGATGCAAAGATTTTTTTGAAAGGGTATCCGCCTCGTTGTTTTCCTCTCGAAAAATGTGATGGAAAGAGAGTTTTCTAAACAGCAAAGCCGCTTCTTTGGTTCTCTCTTTCCAGCAACCAAGGACTACTACCTGGAAGTTAGCAAGACCATTCAACCAGTCGATAGTAACTTTTGAGTCTCCAAGCAGTATCATCTCTTTGGTGTATCAACTTGCCAGGACAAGAGATGCCCATGCACCTAGAAGTTCTGCCTTCATGTTTTTTCCTTGTTCGAAGTTCAAGGTCCATCGAATGTTGGTGTGTGGGTTTAGTACAATTTTTCGCCCGGCTCCACAAAGAGCACCTCCTTGTTGAGAGGCTCTGTCGAACCAGGCTACTATCCTGTCAGTAGGGAAGAAAAAAATGTGTCGAAAGGGGGGCAGATCCTTTACGATTTTGCTAGCGTTTGTAGCTTCAGCAAGAAAGTGGTTTGATATTCTTTGTATGGAAGGTGTCCTCTCTTTAAAAATTGCTTCGTTTATAGCCTTCCGTACTTTCCAGCAGAGGTGGACGGGGAGCATTTTATGATTGTTGTTATCCATAATCCAACTGCGAAAGCAACCTTGAATACTGGTACCCGACCATAGGGAGGTGAACTTCAACATTGTTGAAAGGTTTGACCAAATCGATCGAATGAAGGAATAATGAATGAAGACATGGAGCGTGGTTTCACTGGTGGATTTGTAGAGGATACAGCATCTCGGGCCCTCCCAGCCATGAGCTTGTAACTTTTCCCACACTAACAATCTGTTTTCGATCAGGAGCCATGAAAAAAGTTTGAGCTTCATAGGGCAGTCGTCCTTCCAAATCCTCTATCTCCAGCTAGCGTTTAGAGGTTTCCAGCTATTTGTTGCCAAAGCAAGATAGACATTTTTTGCATTGAGCTAGCCAAAGCCATCTCCTCCCATCCAGAAAATTGAATCTGACTTATCTTGTAATCTCAGGCCAAATTCTTTGATAAGCTTGATGAAGTCGTCCCATTCGGTTAAAAAATCAAGGTCCAGCTGAAGATCCAATCCATTGAGCCAAGTGTCACCTAATGGTCCTTTTATGGTCTGATAGCAGAATTGATGCAATAAGATGAGGCTCTTGGCTTGTAGGTGCACGAGAAGAGGAGGTGAGAGTAAGGCTTTTCTTCCCAAGGCCATAAAGTTGTCTCTACCAACTTCAATTAAGCATCCATTACCTGGATTCCATGAGAGCCCCTGTAAAAGAATCGAAAGGGAGGATAAGAGATGTTTCCAGGTCCGTGAGCCTTTTGTAGGGTAGCCCGAGGTGAATTTGATCCATAGGTGAACTGGAATATGACGGAGATAATTTGTAGTGATAACTCTATTCCATAGGCCCGGTTTTGTTAAAATTCTCCAAAGGGTGTTAGTCGTGAGTGCTTTATAGAAAAGAGTCATATTTTTAAGGCCCCAACCTCCCATCAGCTTTGGTTTAGATAAAACCTCCCATTTTCTGAGATGATAACCTTTGTTCCTTTTACTGCTCGTCCAAAGGAAGGAGAAGATGAGCTGACGGAGAGAAGTCAAAATAGTTGTCGGGATGTGGGCTAAAGCCATCCAAAAAACCGGAATACTTTCCAGAGCCACCTTTATCAGGACATACCTTCCTCCCATAGAGAGAAATATGTTTTTCCAGTTGTGTATTATGCCTTCAAATTTTTCAATTAACCAGGTCCAGTCATGTTTTGTATAGTTGGAGGATTTTAAGAAGTAACCCAAATAGGTGAAACCCTTCGATAGATCCAGAGATGTAATTCCATACAACTCTTTTAAATCTGTTTGCAGAGTTTCTTGGACATTTGAAACTAGGAAGGCCGATTTATGGACATTGATTTCTAAACCTGAAACATCACAAAAGGAAATTAGTATAGAATGAATGATGGTCCATTCAGCGAGATTTGCATTCAACAAGATCAACACGTCATCTACAAAAAGGATATGCAGGATATGTGTCATCCCCAAAACTTTTATCCTTTTCAATAGCCCATCTTCGTGTTTGTTCTTGAGTAAAATGCTAAGACCTTCCAGGATAAAAATGAAGAGTAGTGGAGAGAGTGGGTATCCCTGACGGAGCCCTCTCTCACAGTGAAAAGTCTTTGTTGCTTCTCCATTTATTAGAATAGCCAGGGTGGCTGAAGAAATACAAACCATTATCCAATTCATTGTAATGATGCCGAAGCCGCTCTATATGAGAATGAGATGCAGAAAGTTCCAGTTAATGCAATCGAAATCCTTTTTGAGGTCCAACTTAAGAAGAATGGACTTTAGTTTTTTTGTCTTTATGCTGTGTATGCATTCTTGTGCAACTCCTACGGCATCAAGAATCTGTCTTCCTTTTAGGAAGACAAGTTGTTCTTCTGATAGTGCCTTGGAGAGAAAGGGACGAAGTCTTCTGGCAATGATTTTTGAGATTATTTTATACTAGAGGTTACAGAGAGATATAGGACGAAAATCATTAAACTGCCTAGGAAGATTAGATTTAGGAATCAATAAAATAAATGTGTTGTTTAGCTGGGAGTTTACTTTCCCTCTGCTTCTCGCATCCTTAATGACGTCCAGGAGGTCCTGTCCCATAAGATCGAAAAAGTGTAGGAAAAGTTCGACCGACCAGCCATCGGGTCCTAGGCTTTTATCCTTCTTAAAACCTTTCAAAACTTCGAACAGTTCCACCTTTGTACAGGGGGATTCTAAAGTTAAAGCCTCTTCGGATGTGACCAATTTTGGGTAAAGGCCAACTATTTGTGTCTGAGCAGCTAGAGAAGGCTCTGGTGTTGCCTTATAAAAATATTTATAATGGTTGTAGGCTGCAGTTTTGAGGTCTGCTTGTGTATGATGTAATGAACCATTCTCGTCTTCTATATCCCAGAAATACTTTTTTGATCGCCGAGAGTAGGATATTTGGTGAAAGAAACTCGTATTTTTATCCCCTCCAGCCAGCCAGAGCGATCTTCTCTTCAATCGCCATCTCTCCTCGTCATCCCGAAGATGCTTATTCTGGGCTTCCTCTAGACAGAAAATCCTATAATCGAGATCCTCACGACTGTGGTCTTGTAGCTTTTGTTTTAGAATGTTTTCCAGCTCCAGTTCTATACTGTTTAGCTCGGCCTATTCCCTTTTATTTTTGTCCCTTAACCAATGAATAGTCTGAGATTTTAGTCTTGTGAGCTTTCTGATCAAGTTCCCTTGGGCGTCTTCAGGTAACGTAAGGGTACTGACTTTCCAAACCGCATTTACCATAGAATTAAATGAAGTCTCCCTCAACCATAGGTGATTAAACTTGAAGGGTTGTCCCATATTGGCACATGGTCAGATAGGAAGGGTAGATTTACCCATGCACGACTACAAAAGGAGGGCAGGAGTAGCCCCTCGAAAATTAGAAATCAGTCGATTCGTTTAGCAATACTAGTTGATCCTTGTCGACCATTCCTCCAGGTAGGCAAAAGCTCGGCCGGCTTCATATCGATCAAATCATTTTTGTAAAAAATATGATTAAAAAAGTTAGATAATGGATCAGACAATGCCTTATCTCCCCACATTTCTTTTGGACTGGTAATTAAGTTGAGATCACCAACAAGTATGAGGTTCTTAGCTGCCAGTAAGCCCAGGTCATCAAGTCGTTTCCAGAAGGCTTTTTGGTCAACACAAGGGCCATATACGTTGAGCAAATTGATAGATCTGTTGAGTTCGAAGCAGTTTCCAGAAAGTAAAATTCCCCCAGGGCTGAGAATCAGTGAAATATCAAATAAGTTAGGGTCCCAAGAGGCCAGTAGGACCCCCGGGTTTCCCACAGAGCTTGCTGCGCAGGATAGCCAACTCGAACAGAACTGATACAGAAAATCCCTGTCCATAGCTGTGTCCACCAATGTTTCTTGTAGGAGGATGATTGAAGGTTGAGTCTACTCGAGGAGTCTTTGCATGGAGGATTGTTTCAAGGGTCGTCCAACCCCTCTGATGTTGAAGGATAATAGGATCATGATTTCCCTCTGGCAAGGGATTTTAAATCTCTAAGTGCCCCGTGAGTAGGAACAAAAGTAGTGACCGATGACGACGATCCAATCAGAGTCTTCTTTCGCGCACTGCGAGTTTTTAGTGGCGATAGTTCAAGCCCAATTCCTTTTGACCAGGTAGGATCCAGATCTGGTGAAGGAATAACTCTTGAAGATGAAGGTTGGTCAGATAGATGTGAGGAAGGTTGAACGAGATTTTTCCCAATATAGGTCTGGATGGGTATCGAATCAAAAGGGAGAGTGGTGGGAGGGTTATCTTCCAGGAGCGGGTTATCTAGTTGGGTTTCAGATTGGGATGGATCTATGTAGCCAGCTAGGGTGAAAGAAACTTGAGAAAAATGTGTAACTAATGTGGGTTCAGTCACCGATTCTCTTGTAGGAAAAGTGGGGGACGAGTAGAGATGGTAATGATTGGTGGAAAAGGCTCGGGTGAGATTGGCTGGGTAGGAGTGGGAATAGGTGAAGAGACAGGCTGAGATGGTAGGGAAATCGATGGGTCAGGAAGAAAAATAAAGTCATCTTGGTCAATAATGAAGAGCCTATACCGGGCTGAGAGGGTATTGTAAAGGGAAGGACAGAGGTTTTGGATCTTACCCACTAATGTGTCACCTGAAGTAGTGTCGTATCCTCGTGGACCGGGAGTCTCCTTCACCGTCTGTTCTAGTGAAAATATCTATACATTGAAATACAGCTCTTCCGCTGGATCCAAATCAACTTCAGGAGGGGGGAATTTTGAACAGTCCCTTCTCAGGTGGCCTGTTCTGCGGAAAAAAGAACAGCGAAACGGGATACCAAGGTAGTCCAGGCGATGAGAGTAGAGATGATTATGCCAGTCTATCTCCAAACTTTCAGGAAGTCCAGCCTGAATATATATGTCCACATAGATCCTCACCATTTTTCTGTTTGGAGCCTCTAGATAGTTTAAATCTACCATTAGGAAACGTCCTAAGGAAGCTCTAATGAGTTCAAAAGCTCGTTGGTTCCAGAGATGTAGTGGGAGAGCAGGAAGGAGTACCCAGATGTGTCTGTGGATAAAGAACTCCATGGATGGGTTAAAGCCAAGTCTCCAGCGTTTAATCATGAGACTTCCCTCATCAATAGGCCATAATATTCCCAGGATCAAAGAAGAATCATCTGGAGTCTTGAAAATAAAAACTAGCCATCCGTTTTGTAGCAGATGTATCTTAGGCAGGTAGCCAAGAAGCGGTTTCCAGTTATTTGCGATCCAATCCTCTATCTTCTGGTTACATTTTTATTTATGTGCGAAACGCCCTACTAGAGTGCACAAGGCTAGGTTGCAAGCCTTTGATAGACCAATATACATTCCAAGTATGAGCTTGGGATGTTTTTGTTTAGGTTTCCAAACCTTTTGTGGTCGCTTACGGAAACCATAAATTTTGTAAGAGGGGGAATTGTCTGAGATCCTTCTACCTGGTTGACAAAGTCTCCCCCCGATTCCTGTTCCAAACTGTGTTAAGCCTTCAAGACTTCGATTCAGTTTTCCTGGAGAGATAGAAGGAGCTCCTTCTAAAAAGGAAAGTGAAGTTTCAGCATTCGTAGGAGCTGCAGGCAATTATGTCAGACTGGCAGTGTAGAGGGGATTATTGGGTCTGGAGTTCAATAGTGGAGTTGTTCCAGAGCGGTTATTAAAACGAAAACATATAGAGTAGGGATTATCTATCGAATCTATGAAATTCGGGTGGTCCCATGGGTCTCCCAGACCCCCTGCAGTAGGATCTGAGCACTTAGGCTCCATTGGGAAACTTTTATAGATTCCAAACCGGGTTTTTTAAGGAGATCTGGGAAAGTCTAAAAGTCAGTCGGGAGTGGGGGGGCCATACTTGTTTGGCGAGGAAAGTGGGAAGTAGAAGGAAGTTTTTAAAAGAGAGGAGAGCAACAAAGGGACATGCAGAGGAAGTCAGATAGTTCAGATAGAAGTCAAGAAGATAGTAGTCTTGGAAACAATAACCAGATGCTTTAAACAATAGCTCAAAAGACGGGTTTAGTGTATACCCTGAATCCTGTATAAAGGGTGAAGTCTAGAAAAACTGAAAAATACCTCCCACTAGATGCCAGGAGTTGGTATGTGCAGTACGACAGTCTCTGTAAAGGAGACAGTCCTGTCAATGCACCGAGAGATCACTCAGGCCGAGCGGGCAGAGTCTTTTGTCTTTCGTGGGCACCAAAAATAACCAGTTTCAGATTCAAAATCGCCATCGCCATTTTGTTCTTACCCAAGTATGCCAGACTATTTGAAATGGAATGGTTAGGGAAAAAAATCTAAAGTAAGGAAACTAATAAGGAAGTCTGACTTTAGTTAAATGAATAAAGTAAGGAAACTATTGTGTGTTAGCTGTTGTAGGTACTGTTTGATTGTGTTAATGAATGAAGTAATAAATCTCCTGTGTGTTAGCTGATGGGAATGCAGTTTAAGCTTGTTAATGAATAAAGTAATAAATCTACTGTGTGTTAGTTGTTGTGAATATAGCTTAATTTTAGTTAATGAATAACATGATGAAAGCTATTGTGTGTTAGTTATGGTAGGTACATAGGATATACCTATAAGTTAAATAAAATAGAATCATTTTTGGATTATTTTAACCTCTACTAGGCATGTGAGCACATACATACAACTATTCAGTTTCAAAGAACATTAGACTGTGAAAATGCTAAATATGATTCTAAAGGCATATAAACATATATATGTATACATATTTCTATGGATTTTGAATACGCATAGCTATATAAATAACTAAGGGACGTTCAATTTTATAAATACCAAAGAAGATCCAGAAGGAATACAAAATAGAATTTCATATATGTATATGTTATTGCTCATATAAAATTTTAGTATCAATCAACAACTGAACACCCATACACAGGAAGGGTTTAAACATTTGGGCCTCACAAATTTTCCAATTAAATCGTCATGTGTTATGACTATGCCAAAAATCGTAAAGAACTTTTTAGTTCATCCTTACCATAGTAAAGCTAAACTAAGTTTGCAATTATTATACAATATTCATTCCAGAAGCTACAATGCATATAGCAGTAATCTCATTTTTGAAAAATTAGAGAAGATATGTGTGTTTCATTACAATAAGAAAATAAATGATCTGTAAATCCAGGATCTTGGGATCCAAGTCCTTGCAAATAGAACACCCTGGATAAGGATCCAGTACCATTTGAAACCCATGACCGAACTAACACTAAATTTCAGAACCTGAATAACTTTTTCATGCACGACGTTGTCTGGATCCAAGGACTGCAAAGGTTTTTAGTCCTGCAAATAAATCAAGAATTTATAATTAGTATTAAGTTAGAAGTAAACAAAATTTAAATACTAAATATAGAATAATTACCAGGATAAATTCTATGAAAAAGAAATATCACATAAGTAATATATGGACTTAACTTAGCTTGCGATTTGGGGAACAAATGCCTATTCTTCCATCAACGTCATTGATGAAATCATCAGCGGACAGAAGGGGAAGAGTGGACCAAGGTTTTCCTGATGGGTACCCTTGCAGCAAATAGGGGTCCCACCATTGGATTACAATAATAAAATCCTTAACCATATATGTCATAAGGAGCTAAACAAGAAGCATTCTTAAACCAAAATTATAAAGAACGCATAGAATAAAACATGCTCTACAAGAATTACACAAATTCAGATCACAGATAATGCCACAATATTTTGCCCCATAACTGTAAAAAAATGAAAACTACAGGTCAATGACAAATAATAACAAGATCATAACAGGGTTTTGGGTACCTAAATCTTTGTCCCTTGTTTCATACGAACAAGGTGAAATTAGATAGATTGACTACCGGATTCCCGAATGAAGAGTAGGGTTAAATATTAAAATAAAATTATTAAGTTCTGGAATAATATTACATAGTGGGAATCTTAACCTTGTGTCTATCGATGTTCAGGAATGACTAGGGTAAACATAGTAATTTTTTATTGAATCCAAAATCCTATACAACATTAAATAAATCCTCACCTCAACTACATGGATGTATTTGTGGCTTCACAAATTTAAATCTGAGAATGCCAGATTTCACAGTGAGTGAAGAAGTCGATAATTTGAAGACTTAATGCTAAACCAAATAGTGTAAATAAAGGAAAATGTGACCCATATCTACAGAGAACACAATAGGGGAACAACCATTTTTAGAGGATGATTTTTAAGCAACGAGGAATCGAGTCCTGACCTTGATGGAGAACCCTCGTGAAAGGAGATATGGGTCATGGCAGAGAATTTAGCATACGCCATTCTACAAGAATACTCAGTATTGAATATTTGGGCTCTATAATAGGGTTAACCACTGGATTTGCAGCGATAGGTATGCCGCGATTAACTCCATTTAAATACTAGGCTACATATCAAAGAAATTACTGAGGGTGTTTGCGTATTGACATAACCCGAACATATTTCAGGACTATCCATAAATCAACAACTTAAAACCCCTGTGTAGAAGACATTACAAGATAACAAATTCTAGAGAATTTAATGACAACCTCACAGAAGAGATAAATATGAAACTAACACCATTTTAGCACTTATTTATGTAACCAAAGATTGAATGGAAATATTCCAACAAGTTAAGACTAATGAGAAAGGAGGTTCTCAACCAACAACAAAAAAGGGAAATCCATTACAAAGACGACTTAATATGTGACTAACTCTCGTATAGGTTACAGTAGCCCAAACTTTAGGGTTTATGAACTTACCTGGTAAAGGAGGGAACCAGATAGATGCATAATGTTCCTTTCCATACAGAGAGTAGAAGTCCCCTTGATGTGGTGGTCACATGCGAAGCAATGTACAGAGGCTACGTAGGTCATTTTGAGAAAACATTCATAAGATCCAAAGGGAATGAAACCTTAGTCACCAAGGGACTCCCATATCACGAAGTAATGGAAGATACATAGTCCATGTGAACAAGCATGTGTGGAGTACCTATTGATTAAGGTTGGTTGTCATTGATGTCAACCCTTGAATAAAGCCCCATAGAAAAAAGGTTTGGGTAATGAACCCAAGTTTGTTTAATGTAAAGATGACTCATTATTGTCTAGTCATGGTTGATAAGAAGTAAATATGGATGAACTCCAAAGTGGTCCTCTTATGGTGAAAGCCCTCATGGGAAGACGCTTTGCGGAGTGAGATAACCCATTCTTAATCGTGTAATAATGAGATGAAGGACACTGAATTTTTCAGTGAAACTATTTTATATGCATAGTTCTTCTCATGCCATTTCTGGTGGTATGTGGAACATCACATAACTCCTCATGATTAGAGAGTTATGGCCATGTGAAGTTGGAGAACCCATGTTTGGATAATGGACCCAAGTTTGTTTGATGGATAATGGTATGAATTTTGATATATTTGCAGGTAATACTATTCTATATGGATAGTACATGTCATTCCATTTTTGGTGGTATGTGTAACGTCACATAATTCCTCACAGTTTGAGATTTATGGCCTTACGAAGTTGGAGGACCCTCATATGTTGGCTTGAAGCCCCAAAAGGTTAAAGCAATCAAAGTGGTTTAAGAGATTTTAGAAGGTAAATAATAAAGTGAAGTGATGTGTACTATAATTCAAAGTGAATAAAAACTAAATTATTTAAATAATAAATTTAATGGAGAAATTAGAAGTGGGTTAACCCTAAAATAAGGAAAGTGGGCAAAGTGACCTAGAAGATGTTTTTAAGGAAGCTACTTGGAGCGTATAAATAAGAGGCAAGGCTCTCTCATTTGAATCACACTTGAGCATATTGAATACCTATAGGTTTCTAAGGTAAACAAAGGATATATAATCCAAATGTCTGAAGAAAGTGAAGAAAATAAGGCCAGCAAGGAAGGATAAATTCTTTTGAGGATGCTTTCTAAGGTATGTTTTTTTTAGGTAATATCACCATTTTAGAAATAACTTTTTTTCTAGAATGATTCAGATCATGAAATTTCTATAAAATTGATTAAACATATCCAAGTATCTGTGGTAAAAAATTCAACTTGTGGTTCGTTTTATTTTTGGAGTTACACTCGGTGGAAAATAGGGTTTGTGGCTACTCCTGAAACTAGTCAAAAAAATGTGTTTCGGGTAAAAACGTCGTAACTTCTTCATAACAGATAAAACTTCTGTAACACCAAATGTGTTGGTTAGAGTACAGTATTTAGTATTTTTTGCAACAGTTTCTGATCAATTCAATAAATATTCCGTGCAGGGCATGCTCTACAAGGTTTCTCTCTATAATAATCCATATTTCAACAAGTTGTGCCATTTCTTCCATAACTCCTTTTATGAGAGATTCTAAGTAGTGACACCTGGAGGAATTGCATAAAAAACACTGAAGAACATTGTGTATGAATTTTAGATATTTATTAATTGCAGGTACAAAGTTATGATTATTTCAAGTTAGGGTTGTTAACTAATCCAAAACTAGTCTTGTGAGACTAAAGAAACGTTTGATGAAAATGCTAGTCTCTTGTTGTTAAAGTTAAGGAAGGTTTGAAGGTATGTGATCATATACACCAGGTCTATTACAGAGTTACAAATCATATTTGGATGATGAAATTGATGAGGTCTTTTGGTTGAGGTACAAGTTGGGTATGTGTTTGAGACAAGTAGTTGATGAGTTAGCACATACATGAGGTGTATAGTTCATGATGTTGGTACATATTGATGATTCATAGTTGATGAGAACTTGACACATGAATGGTACATACTTTGTGCATGGTTTATGCACTTGTTTATGGTATAGGTTGATTACCGATTGTTTGGTAAAGGTTGTTGCATGGTTGATGCACTTGTTTATGGTACATGTTGATTACAAGTTGAGGTATAGGTTGATGCATGGTTTAGGTTTATTGGTACATGTTTACAATGGTATATCTCACAATGATAGTGTGATAGTGGTTCCATCATTATAGTTTTACTTCAGGGCGGTTGGACGAGGCAACGATAGGTGGTTGTATCCGCCTTCCGGTTGTAGCTGGATAACTTAGGGGGTTGTAGCCAAAGAATTGGAGATTTAGAGCTTCCCTCAGGTTGTATCCTGAGAAACTAGGGGGTTGGAGCTTCCTTCCAGTTGCAGCTGGAAAGAAAAGGAAGTTGGTTCTTCCAATGAATGTAATTCTTCAAGACATATAAGAAACAACATTCTGTGGTTTTCTCTCGATTTGGGTTTCCATGTAAAACACAAGTATACTGTGTATGTATGTGATTTTTCATTTCTTATTTCTCATTATTGGATAATAATTCTACATTGATATAACACTTGGATTATTTGGAGAAAAAGGATNTAGTCTTGTGAGACTAAAGAAACGTTTGATGAAAATGCTAGTCTCTTGTTGTTAAAGTTAAGGAAGGTTTGAAGGTATGTGATCATATACACCAGGTCTATTACAGAGTTACAAATCATATTTGGATGATGAAATTGATGAGGTCTTTTGGTTGAGGTACAAGTTGGGTATGTGTTTGAGACAAGTAGTTGATGAGTTAGCACATACATGAGGTGTATAGTTCATGATGTTGGTACATATTGATGATTCATAGTTGATGAGAACTTGACACATGAATGGTACATACTTTGTGCATGGTTTATGCACTTGTTTATGGTATAGGTTGATTACCGATTGTTTGGTAAAGGTTGTTGCATGGTTGATGCACTTGTTTATGGTACATGTTGATTACAAGTTGAGGTATAGGTTGATGCATGGTTTAGGTTTATTGGTACATGTTTACAATGGTATATCTCACAATGATAGTGTGATAGTGGTTCCATCATTATAGTTTTACTTCAGGGCGGTTGGACGAGGCAACGATAGGTGGTTGTATCCGCCTTCCGGTTGTAGCTGGATAACTTAGGGGGTTGTAGCCAAAGAATTGGAGATTTAGAGCTTCCCTCAGGTTGTATCCTGAGAAACTAGGGGGTTGGAGCTTCCTTCCAGTTGCAGCTGGAAAGAAAAGGAAGTTGGTTCTTCCAATGAATGTAATTCTTCAAGACATATAAGAAACAACATTCTGTGGTTTTCTCTCGATTTGGGTTTCCATGTAAAACACAAGTATACTGTGTATGTATGTGATTTTTCATTTCTTATTTCTCATTATTGGATAATAATTCTACATTGATATAACACTTGGATTATTTGGAGAAAAAGGATTATAATTATGCTATTACTTATTCACCCCCCCCTCTTAGTAATCCAATGATTGGTATCAGAGAAGGTTCCTTCAGAAATTAGTTTAACCACTGAAAGGTAGATCATGGAGAGAAACAACTTCTACAAAAATGGAATACCACAGTTTGATGGACAAAAGAATTTTTTTTGGAGCATAAGGATGAAGACATATATATAGGCAAATGGATTTCAATTTTGGAAATCAATTGTAGATGTATACACAATACCAACACTTCCACCAACAAATGACAAAGCAGTGAAACTTGGTGAGAATAATTCCAAAGCCAAAAATGCACTTTTGAATGGTTCGAGTGATACCATATTCACCAAAGTTGCACATTGTAAATCCGCTAAAGATATTTAAGACAAGCTTCAAAATATTTATGAAGGATATACAAAGGTCAAAGAAGCAAAGCTTCAAACATACAGAGGTCAGTTCGAACAACTAAAAATGAAGGAAGATGAAAATATTGTAGCCTACTTCTTACGAGTCAATGAAATAGTGAATGCAATCATAGGATTGGGAGAAGAAATTGAAAAATCTGTAACTGTTGAAAAGGTACTAAGATCTATTCCTATGATATTCAACCCTAATATATCAGCACTAGAAGAAAGATCATATCTAAACTCAATAAGCATGGTTGAACTGCATGGAATATTCGCAGCATATGAAATGAGAACTGAACATGAAAATCGAGATGTTAAAGAAGCAGCCTTCAAAGCATCCAAAAGATCAAAGAAAAAGAAACAACAACAAGAATAATATAGCAGAAGCAGTGACATCTCAGAAGATGATGAAGAAGTGGTCAACTTCTTTAAAATACTGAACAAGGGAACCAATGATAGGTATAGAGGAAAGCTTCCTTTAATTTGTTTTAATTGTGATGGTATTGGTCATTTTGATAACAAATGTCCTCATAACAAAAAGAGAAATGATGAAGGTTACTCAAAGGCAAACACACATATAAAGGAAAAAGAACTACAAAGAAAGTTGTCAAGAAAATCTTATGCACCAAAGAAGACAACTCATCATCAGATGAAGATGAAGTTAGTGATAGTGAGAGAGGAAGAGTTCTATTCATGGCAGTAAAAGAATCTGACAAAGAAGACTCCGAAAAATAATATGAAGAAGACGGGGAAGGATATGAAGAAGTCGAAGAAGAAATTGAAGAGGTATAAGTTTACTATCGAGAAGAATTAATGTGTTCCATAGAAGTTATCAGAAGATAAAAGAAGGCAAACAAGAAACTACAAGCAGACCTAGACAAGAAAAATGACACTTGAGAAGTAGAACAAATGATCACAAAATTGAAGGTTCAAATAGAAGAAGATAAAATAATTGAAGAAACACTCAAAGAACAACTAGAAGAAAAGGACAAAATCATTGGAAACTTGGAAGTAGAGATTGTCACACTAAGAAAGGATATTCAAAATAAAAATATGTAGAATAGCTCAAACGTTCTGGATGACATTATCAGTAGTCAAAAATCTCATCTTGATAAGTCTGGACTTGGATACAATAAAAAATAAAAGGGATCAAGCTCCAAAACAAAAGAGAAAGAAACAACTCCAAAAATCTATGCAGAAACAATAAAAGGGGACAAGAAGATATACAAGGAAGATTACAGTGACACTCCTTCACCGAGAAGATTCAGATTTCATAATCAACAATAAACAAATGGGCCTCAAGAATAAGAAGGATTCATAAGAGCACCTCCTTGTAGAATATATTCAACTCCTAGGTATCAAACTATATGATTTGGTTTATGTTATTCATGTAATAATTTTGGACATAAAGTTGTGAATTGCAGAGCTAACAACAGGAACAATAACAACTTTGAGAGTCATACACAAAGGGGTTATTCAAGAAGACCTAGTGAAACACAAAGAACAAGTTACAACAGGTTTGAATCTTTGAGCACTGAAGTGGAATGTTACAAATGTAACAATTTTGGACACGTGGCCAAAGATTGCAAAATGACAGTCCCTCCTAAAGAACCTCAACATAATAACAACAGTCACAGACAAGTACCTCAGAAAACGACATGGATAAGAAAGAAAGATTCGTATAGAAATGAAGAATGCACAGTCATTCTACAAGCTAAAAAGAAGAAACATGGTTGGTATGTTCACAGTGGGTGTTCAAAACACATGACAGGTGATAGAGACAAATTTATTACATTGCGAAAGGAAATACATGGATCAGTCTCCTTCGGAAATGATAATTCAACCAAAATCATTGGAGAAGGAATAGTCCCAAAATGTTCTACTGGTAGAAGATATGAAACATAATATTCTAAGTGAGAGTCAAATGTGTGACCAAGGTCATAAAGTTACTTTCAATTGACAAAAGTGCGAGATAAGAAGAGAAGGTTCAGGGAAATTGGTCGGTACAGCTGCAAGAACTTCAAACAACATATATGTGCTAAGTGAAATTGGAAATGAAAAGTGTTTTCTAGAAAAGTAAGATGAAATTTGGCTATGGCATAAAATAACGGGTCACATGCATTCTGATAACCTTGTCAAAGTCAGCAAAAGAGAAGCAGTCAGAGAAATTCCACAGATCACGAAAACAACCAACACTTTATGCAAGCATTGTCAACAAGGAAAGCAAACAAAGACCAGGTTCAGATCAAAGGAATATTCAACAACAAGACCATTGGAAATTGTGCGTACTGATCTAGTTGAACCAACTAAAACAAATGGCTTAAAAGGTGAGATATACTTTATGTTATTAGTTGATGATTATATAAGAATGAATGTAGTTTTCTTTCTCAAAAACAAGTCAGAATCTTTTGAAAACCTCAAGATCTACAAGGAAATGGTTGAAAATGATATGGATTCAAGAATCAAATGATTGAGATCTGATAATGAAGTAGAGTTCACTTCAAAGAAATTTATGGACTACTGCAGCAGTCATGGAATAAAAACACAATTCTTCATTGCTAGGACACCTCAACAGAATGGAGTTGTTGAAAGAAAGAACATGACAATACAGGAAATGGCTTGAACAATGCTAATGGATTTCAAATTGACAGATATATTTTGGACATAGGAAGTGCATACAACAGTTCACATTCAAAACAAAGTAATGCTCAGAAACAACACAGATAAAACTCCCTACGAGCTATGGAAAGGAAGACCAGGAAATGTGAAGCACTTCAGAGTTTTTGGAAGCAAATGCTACATCAAAAGAGAAGATGGAAGAATGACAAAGTTTGACTGTCGTGTGGACAAAGGAGTACTTGTTGGTTACTCAAGTACAAGGAAATCATACAAGTATTACAATCTAATATTGAACAAAGTTGTGGAAAGAATCAACATAACAATTGATGAAACAGGTAGACCAAAATCAAAGGAAGAAGAAAACAAATCAATGGAACAAATTTTCGAAGAAGAAGCAGAAGATGAAGTAGAAGAGGAAGATGAAGAGAATCTGACAGAAAAAGAAGAGCCAGTTCAACAAGTATCTCCAAAGACACCTAGCAAATGAGTACACAAGAATCATCCTTCAGATCAGATTATTGGAAACAAAGATGCAGGAGTTGAGACTAGAAGAAAAATCTGTTCACCAGAACAAACACACCTAGCACTCTTATCTACAATTGAAACAAAAATTTTTGAGGAAGACAACAAGGATGAATTCTTGAATAAGGCCATGAATGAACAATTTGATCAAATAGATAAAAATGACACTTGGGAACTGGTTCCAATACCAAAGAATAAGAATGTGATCAACACATAGTGGGTCTTTAGGAATAAATTGAATGAAGATGGATAGGTTACAAGGAACAAAGCTATATTGGTATGTAAAGGATATGGACAGATTGAAGGAATTGACTTTGAAGAGACATTTTCCCCAGTTACCAAAATGGAAGGAATATGTTTTCTTTTAGCTTATGCATGCTCCAAAAATATTAAAGTGTATTAGATGGACGTAAAATGAACTTTTATGAATGGGGAACTTGAAGAAGAAGTCTACATTGAACAACTAGAAGTATTTCAACTGTCAGAGAACACAGATTATGTGTGTAAATTAAATAAGGCCTTGTATGGTAGAAAATAGGCTCCTAGAGCATGGTACTATAGACTGGATAAGTATCTACATTAGGCAGGGTTCAGAAAAAGAAGTGCAAACATAAAACTCTACATCAAGGTAAGTCAAGGTAATATTTTATTAGTTGAAGTTTATGTTGATGATATTATTTTTGGTAGTGATGATGATAGGTTAAGCCAGCAATTTGCAAAAGATATGCAGAATGAATTTGAAATGTCGTTACTTGGAGAACTATCTTTCTTTCTGGGACTTCAGATACGTCAAATCAACCAAGGAAATTTTATTTCTCAAACCAAGTATATTAGAGAAATTCTAAAGAGGTTCGGAATGGAATATTGCAAACCAGTTATCACTCCCATGCAAACGAGTTGCAAGTTGAGCAAAGATGATGATTCGAAGTCTACAGATCATAGGAATTACATGTCAATGATTGTCAACCTACTATATGTGATAGCATCCAGACCAGATGTAATGTAGGCAGTTGGATAGGTGGCATGATTTCAAGAAGCACCAAAGGAATCACATGTATTAACAGTAAAGAGGATTTTTAGATATCTCAAAGGAACAAAAGAGTTTGGATTATGCTATCCAAAAGGAAAATATCTATCACTTATTGCCTACACAGATGAAAATTTTGCAGGTTGTATTGATGACCGACGAAGCACCAATGGAGAAGTGTTCTACTTAGGTGAGTTTTTGGTATCATGGCTAATATCATGGCTAAGAAAGAAACAATCATCAACATCTTTATCTACAGTCGAGGAAGATTATATTACAACAACATCATGTTGTACACATGTTCTTTGGATGAAAAAAACTCTGACAGATATACAGGTTGAGTATGATGATCCCATTCCAATCTATTGTGATAATACAAGCGCCATCAATATCTTGAAGTACCCCGTGATGCACTCCAAGACGAAGCATATTCCAATAAAGTATCACTTTCTATGGTAGCAGGTTGTAGAAAATAACATTAGAGTTGAGTATGTGGGCACAAAAGAGCAAGTGGAAGACATCTTCACAAAACCACTTCCACGTGCAACCTTTGAATATCTTTGCCAGAGACTTGGAGTTATTTCTATTCCAAAATGAATGCTTTTTTAATGCTTATATTATATGTCTTAGATTTACACGAGGAAGCACCATAAGAGGACTGTTCAGTTAGGGGGAGCAACCCGAGATGGAAATATACCTTTGCCATTGATGACAAAGGGGGAGATATTTATCAGATGTAAAGGACAAAGGAATAGGACAAAGGCATGGTTCCAGGGGGAGCATGAATGATATGATTTCAATGTTGCATCAGAGTGTTTCCATCAATGCCAAAGGGGGAGATTGTTGATTAAGGTTGGTTTTCATTGATGTCAACCCTTGAAGAAATCCCCATAGCACAAAGGTTTGGGTAATGAACCCAAGTTTGTTTAATGTAAAGATGACTCATTATTGTCTTACCATGGTGTTGGGTTACAAAAAAGGTACAAATATCTTCCTTTTTCCAACAGTTTATGATATGATTTTGATTGATTCTTTAGATAGTTAGGGATATATACGAAAGAATATGATTAGTATGTCTCTTAGGGTTGTTATTAAATTTTTACTAAATAGATTCTAATTTATGATTGGAATGGTTTGATTTTGTTACATAATTGGACAAATAACTGCCAAAGATAACCAAAGAGAATTTGGCTATGCACAAGCTATTAAAGGTTGAAGACCTTTTAGGTGCAAAGCAGTTTGAAGATAATACATTTTCTATATTGTAATTTTATAATAGTAAAGAAATCCTGAGGATCTTTCGATCATTAGGATAGCTTGATGTACCTGAACTATTGTAATATATAAGAGGGTAATAGATCTAGAAAACAATAAGAAAAAAACACATTCAAGTAATTAGATTCAGAACTGTTCTACACAACAGTTTTTGTAAATGTTTTACCAACCATGGAATCAATGAAAGTTTTGAGTGTTTTACCATTTTCGTGCTCTGAGTTTCTTGTAGCATTACTTATGAAGACCGAGGGCCCAGTCCAAAGGAGTTACTGTCTCATTCTGTAATTGTATCAGTCCAAAGTTTGATTTCCATTTTATGGTTCATATCTCTTTTACAATAGCCAAAGTTAAATGCACAAGTGTGTTAATGATTTTATGATTGATTGTGTATAGAAGACAAACATTTCAATTAGTTATCAATGATTACTCTTATGATTTCCATTTCTGAAGTTATTGCTTGATAGTTCCTCACATTTTCATCCACGTTGTTCCTTTCCCTTAGATTTACGATTGTTGTTCCTTTTGGTTAAAGTTACAATAGTTGTTCCTTTCGGTTGCAGCTACAATAGTTGTTCCTTTCAGAAAAGTTACATTAGTTGTCCCTTCCGATTAGATTATAATTGTTTTTTATTTCCACAGATAGAGTAATTTGTCATTTCCTTTCCAGTAATCAGAATTCATAATTGATAGTTAATTTTGCAAGTCCTTAGTTAGATTCAATTACTTCTTTCTAGTTTAGTGAATTCAATAGAATAATTAGTCCATTTCCATTTCACAGCATCTTAGTAATCAGATTTCAATTCCAGTTAAGTTCTTAGAATCTCTGGTGAACGTTTGAGGAACTCGATTGTTGATAAACTTAGATTTGGTTTAGCTACAAGATTTTAGGCTACCTTCATAAGCTTTGTCAATATTCTTGAGATAAAAGACGAATCTTCAGGTTGATAAATTAATGTTAAACTAAGGTTGTTTTTAAGACATCTTTAGACACCAACATTTTGGCGTCGTTGTTGGGGAGAGTGTCAAAGGTATCATAGTTTGTGTCTCTAGAGGACCAGGTATTAAAGACAGAAGGTAAGAACCTACACAGGTAATAAGTAAAATGCTTATATCAACACTTACCTCCAGTTGACACTTAAGAAGCTTGTAGGTGCATTATTTTGTTGAAATTTATTTTGTTATTATGTGAAGTGTGTATGACTAGAAAAAAGGATCTTCAAAAACTGAAACCCCCACCAAAATTTACCAAAAACCAGGGTTCGGTGATCCCTGGAAGAAGCACTTTCATAGACAAAATCATTAAAAAGGGTGAATCTCAAGCTTCGGTTGGACCTAGGAAAGGACCCACCTGAATCCCTCAGGTAGTAGTTTCACCAACTATGGCCCACACTGAGATTCATAGAAAATATGAAGGGACTGATTAGATTTTTCAGAATACAGATCTTCCACCACTCAACCCCTTAGAAGAGGGAAGCTCTAATAATCTGGAGGAGGGAATAGGAGAAACTAGCGGGGTTGCCAAGGCATACCCACCACCACCACATAATCCCGAGTCTCCTGTGAAAGAAGGAGGCATATCCAAAATCCCAGATAAAAGGAGTGCATTCAAAACCCTAGGAAGACCAAATAATCAACAATTTCAAATAGAATACCCAGATCAAGAACCTCCTGAAAATTTTTGGCACATCTTTGAACAAATGGCACAAGCAAATCAACAACAATCCCATACCTCCATGTTGGAGTATCCAATAGTTGATCCAGTTTCCAATGCCCCCATGAAAGAAATTCCCTTACAAAACCTGCCAACCTTCCATGGATTGATTTCAGAAGACCCAGATGCATTCCTATTTGAATTTGATGTCCTATGTAGAGGGTATGACTACACCTCTGAACCCCAAAAATCAAAACTATTCCCCTCTACCCTGAAGGGAGCAACCCTACGCTGGTTCATGGGATTGGGAGGTGGAACCATCAATTCATGGGACCAGATGAAACAAATGTTCTTTTTAAAATATCAGGATTATTGTAGAACTAGAGACCTAAAAGATGAGATCTTTCAAATGACTGCGAAAGAAAATGAATCACTAAAAGAATATGTCGAACGATTTCAGTATAATTTGCAAAGATCACCCTATGGTACATTACCAGGTCGATTACTCAAAGAAACTTTGATAAAGGGTATGAAAGATGAATGGGTAGAAACATTAAATCTAATGGGGAAAGGTGACATTTATCAAGAAACTTATGAAGATATTGTTTTATTGTGTATCAAGTACTCACGAGGAAGTACACAGACCAGGTCAGTAATGCGGACGTGCCTCACAAGAAATAATAATATCTCTAGCGGGGGTGTCACGCAAGCTGAAGTCGATAATCTCCTAGAAAACATTAAAACAGATATTTTGAGCACTCTGACTACACAATTGGATGTATTGCAGGCCAAACAGAAAAAGGTAGAGGCAAAACAAACCTTGGTTATATTTTTCCACAAGTGCAGGAAGAAACACGGTCCAAGAGAATGCCCCTTGGATATAGTTCGGGTCTGTGCTATTTGCACCAATTATCATGACACATAAGACTTCCCATCACTTCCTATATTAAAAATTGTATTCAAAGAGGTAGAAGAAGAAACAAAACCAATATATCTGATGGCTCAACGTCGTCAGTGGAAGTCCCACCCTCAAAATACATTTCATGACTCTTCTTCTTTCTTTCCTGGATAGTACAATCAACAGCAAAATCTTGGACAGTATAATCAACAATAGAATGTTGGCAACACATGACAGGGCCAACCATTTACTAATCAAAACTAGCAGCCCCAACAATACCCACCTGCAATCCCCACTTGGCAAAACTAGCCTGCCACAAACCCCAACTGGAAAAATCAACCAACTACAAGTTCCAATTGGACAAATTCACAATACACCACCTCATCCTGGCAAAATTTGAATAATACCTACCCTCCACAATGGCCTAACGCGACTGCCCAAAACCCAAATTGGAACCAGAACTGGCAGCGCCCCATGGGGATGAATAACCAACCTATGGGGATGACATCTCAAACCCAACCTCTGTTACAAACTCCACTCCCATTTCCCCAATCACAACTGCGCCCTCAATTACCTGCCCAACCCCACCCGAATCCTAATAACATACCATCTCATCTCGTCCAGATTATGGAAAGTGGAGAAGGGGAAATCAATTCAGTAGGGTACAATGAACTTTTGTTAAGATCGGGGTGCTTCATCTCTCCTGAACAAAATGGCATTCCCAAAAAACAAGGGAATGAAAAACAACCAACAATAACACCTCCGACTGTGGCAATAATAGAAGAAATCAAGCAAGGGAGGAACACAGTCGAATCACAAGACTTTGATAAGGATGCAATTCCCTCCCCTCCATTCCCCGAAAGACTGATGATAGAGAAACCCACCATTTATCCTGACTTCGACATTGTAGGGGAACTTAGGAATTTATACATCAAAATTCCACTCATGCAAGCCCTGCAAGACATATCGATCTATGCAAAGACAATCAAGGAGCTATGTGGGAGGAAGCTCGTCCGAAAAATAAAAAATTCATCATCAACAGTTCATGTAGTGGGAGCCTTATCTGATCTAATTTTGGGTAGAGAAACACCAGTTAAATATGAAGATCCGGGGGAACCCCATAGTAACAGTGCAGATTCATGGTTGTTCCTTTCCAAATACCCTAGTTGATTTGGGGGTGGCCATCAATATTCTAACTATGGACACCTGCAATGTAATATGTCTTCACTCTTTCGACCCAACCCCGATTATGTTGCAATTGGCTGATCGATCAGTGGTCAAACCACTCGGCACACTACATGATATATCCATTTCAGTTGATTCTTGGGAATATCCCACGTATTTTCTCATCATCAACCCAAAAAGTGGACTTGAAGGGCATCCATTGATATTGGGAAGACCATGGATCGCGACAACTGATGCATACATAGGTTATCGATCAGGTACAATGACAATTGCTAGAGGAGGGGTTACAAGGAATCTCATCTTATATCCCCCATCCAAATCTAGTCCAACAATTGTATACCCACAATTGCCACCACCACGATATCCTGAGAAGGATCTACGTGACCCACTAATGATGGAAGAAGCCCTCAAGCAAAAAAATCAGCTAGAAGATGATGTAAATAGTGGGTTTATTAACAACCCAACCGTTGTAAGTAACCCAACATGCTAGATGCTCCAAGCTGTTATAGACTGTGAAGCATAGGGAGACCTGCTGGAAGATCTAATGGAACAACAAATTCTAACTACCGATGTTCACAACAACAAATCTGTTGAGATCGCACCAGGGAAGTATTTGAATATTAATGCTAACCTAGAAGAGAAACAACAACAAAAGTTAATCCAAACTCTCTCTAAATACCAGCAAGATTTTTCCTGGGAGTACTTTGATATGAAAGGTATTGATCCAAAACTCTGCACACACCACATTTATATTGAGAAAGACTCCCAACCTATCCGACAACCACAAATAAGACTGAACCCCCACCTCAGAGATATTGTTAAAGAAGAGCTACAAAAGTTGTTGGACACATATTTTATATAACCTATATTAGATAGTTGATGGGTTTCCCCATTAATCATCGTCCCAAAGAAAAACAGGAAGTGGTGAATCTGCATTAATTACAGGGAACTAAACAAAACTACTCAAAAATATCATTTTCCATTACCTTTCATCGATCAGGTCTTGGATACCTTGGCAAGGAAGAAATTCTTCTCTTTCCTAGATGGTTTCAGAGGCTACAATTAGATCCAGATTACCCCAGAAAATTAGGATAAAATGACATTCACATGTCCTTGGGGTACCTTTGCCTACAAAGTATTTCCCTTCGGACTCTGTAACACTCCAGCTACATTCCAAAGGGCCATTCTAAGCATATTCAGTGATCTGATTAGCAAAGGGCTCGAAGTCTACATGGATGATTTTAATCCATATGGCGATGATTTCGATCAAGCCTTGACTAATCTGGAGAAGGTATTAGAACGGTGCATCACTACCAGGTTATTCTTAAGCCACGAAAAATGTCACATGATGATGATAGAAGGTGTGGTATTAGGGAATTACATTTCTGTAGATGGAGTTAGAGTAGATCCAACAAAAAATGAGGTAATTCTTAATATACCTACTCCACACACACAAACTGAGGTACATAGTTTTCTTGGTGCTTTAGGATACTATCGCAGATTTATGCCAAATTTTTCAAAAACTGTTGCACCCTTACATGCTTTGAAAGGAAATGTATAATTCCAATGGTCTGACAAATGCAATGTGGCTTTTGCAGGACTCAATAAACTGATCTCAACAATGAAAATGTTGAGGGGACCTGATTGGAAAATACCATTTCAAATTTCCACCGACGCCTCAGACATTGCCATAGGCATTGTTCTGGGATAGGAAGAAGAAAAGAAACCCTATGCCATTTATTCCATTAGAAAGAATCTAACTCCAGCCTAACTAAATTATACAATAACAGAGAAAGAGTTCTTAGCTATTATACATGTCATCAATAAATTTCGTCATTATATAACAACCTATCCAGTTATCTTGTATACTGATCATTCTGCCATTAGATATCTAGATAATAAACCAATTACTAATGGACGGGTCACTCGATGGTTGTTATTATTGCAAGAATTTGATATTATCATCAGAGATCAACCGGGGAGAGAAAATCTTGTCATAGACTTCCTGTCCTGATTCCCAAAAACAGACAACTCATTAACAACTGGGGATCAATTCCTAGATGAGCATTTGTTTGTTGTCGACACAAAACCACCTTGGTACGCTGATGTAGCAAACTATCTAGCAGCGGGAATATTACCGACACATTTATCATCCAGGGAAAGACGACTGATCATCGAGAGTAGCGCGGGATTCACTTGGATCAGTGGATATCTTTTCCACATAGGAGATGATCTCCAAATCCTATGATTCATACGAGAGGACAAAATCTATGACATACTGAAAGCAGGACATGACGAGCCCTATGGGGGGCATTTTGCAGACCGCAGGACTTGACACAAAATCTTACAGATGGGATATTATTGGCCCTCAATATTCAAGGATGCTAAGAAATATGTCCAGACATGCAATAGCTTCCAGCGGATGTGGAAACCGGGTCAGGCTGATGAAATGCCCTTGAAAACACAACTAGTTGTAGAACCATTTGAAATATGGGTGTTGGACTTCATCGACCCCTTTAATCCAAAGTCAAATCAAAAGTCCACCACCACCCAAGGAGAAATTTTACCACCTCATATTGAAGTTGAAACAGAACCTGTTCAAATTATTGAGGCCAATAGTTTGGAACAAGCAACCACCACCCAAAGATAACTTTCACCACCTCAAACTGAAATTGAAGCAGAACCTGTTCAATTGGAGGAGGTGAATACTACCCAAAGATAACTTTCACCACCTCCAACTGAAATTGAAGCAGAACCTCCACAATTGGAGCAAGCGAATACCACCCAAAGAGAAACTCCATTGCCCCAAACTGAAGTTGAAGTAGACCCTGCTCAAATTATTGAGGCCTAGGCCTGACAGATACTGGCAGTAACAAAAATAAAAAAGAGAACAATGGTTTCTCTTAGATCCCCCCCTAGGACAAGGAAAAGAAGATTTTTTTTTTAGGAAACAACAGAAGTAGTTCATGATGCAACAGAGCACCCTGAAGAACTTCAGAATACCATGGAACAACCTTTACAGGAAAATGTTCAAGACATTGACCAAGCAGAGTAGACAACACAAAAGGATAATCAGGGAGACACCCAACCTGTAGCAAAGTACCTGACAAAACACTTTTTTAAGAGTTATGAGATAGAAATGGCTCATATTTTGGGGAACTTACGAACCTCAACTGACAAAGGTAAAAATAATCTGGAAAAAGAGCTAGAACCAGGCTCCTCTTCAAAACTTGTTGAAGACCTTCCTGACACTGAAATGTCCTTTCCAAATGACACAACACATGAGGAATTTATTTTTGAAATAGGAGACCCTATTGGACAACCAGAGCAGTTGGAAGAAATAGAGGGACAACCCTCTGCTAACCGAAATGAAGAAGATCTCAAGATCCCCCATAGACAAAAATCAACCAAAAGCTAGAAACAAATTAGGAAATTAAAGAAAGAAAACAAATTGATGAAGAAGAAGGCTAAGAGGGATATGATATTAAAGTAGAAAGTGGGAAAGCTCAAGGAGATTATCAAGGAATTGAGGAAACAGTTGGAACTAGCAGAAAAGATCCATAATATAAAGACAAACAAAAGGGGCAGAATGCAAGGAAGAAACCCTCTTCCTAAGAAATCAACTAGTACAACTTCTGTAGGAATACAGACAGATCCTGAGGAAGTAATGGTAGAAGAAGCAATAGTTCAGAATGAAGATGTAAATCTTGAAGAAACAAAAGAGATGACCGATACTGAGATACAGACAGAAACTCTGGTTCAAGAGGAAACAACTCAACTTTTTGAGAAAAATGCTACTATTACGAGACTGGAGGAAGAACTACTATAGTCCCAACAAACCATGACTCAAAATAGAGGCGAATTATTGATGATAACAGGGCAATTTCAAGAATAGAGTATTATCATGAATAGACTGGAGGCAGAGCTTGCACAAACACAACAAGCACTAATTCTCTCCAGAAAAGAAATGAATGAATATCAAACATCCTAGTCTCGGGCATAGGGTGCCATCATTCATGAGATGAAAGAAGAATTGGGACAAGCCCAACAAGCATTGATTCAATCCAGGGAGGAGATGAGTGTTATGGAAGAATATCAAACATCTCAATCTTAGGCACACAGTGTCATCATCGATGGACTAAAATCATAACTTACACAAGCACAACAAGCATTGGTTCAACACCAACATGAAATGGTAACTAGAACTAAATATCAAAGGGTTGTTAAAGAATTGAAGGATATGATAGAAATAGAGGGTGAGAGTTATGTTGCACTTACTAGAGCCCAAGAGAAGACCAAAAAGGTGCAAACCCAATTGGAAGAAGCTTTGGAGAAAATCAAACACATCTGTGATGTATATTCTGATGCCATCAATTGTAGAGACCCTACCACTAATTATGTTTTATTCTTGCTGGAATGGTATTTATTGTTGAGTGTAAAGGCCATAAGATTAGGTAAACCCATTTCCTTTACTACTATTCCAAAATTTATTTCATGTTTCAGAGATCAAGAAGAGAAGGTACAATACCTTTTGTGTGAATTATATTTATATAATATCATTTTGGATGAAGTTAGAGGAGACAAACCTACCCTCTTCATAGGGGACATTCAATTTCAGGCATTCCTGTCCTTTACTAGGAACCAGGTCATATATGGTAAGGCTCACAAAATGTTCATGAACAGAGAAACTCGTTTAGATATTTGGATTAGAGGAGAGCCTCCAAAATCCTTCCTAGCCATCATGCGACAGAAGACCTTCATGAAAAGGGCAGGGGTTGTGGACTCATTGGCTCCTATCCATTTACATGTCATCCTCTTAGGTCTCACATATTTTGAAGAATTCAAGGAAGAAGTTCTTGTTGCCTCCAAGGTAAGATGGGATGTATCTTCTGATGAGGTTAAAAGTAGAGAGCCCTTTGGATATAGAAATTTCTTTGCATCAACCTTTAGAGTAGAAAGATATGATAGACTACTCCAGGAGGAAGGACCTTCTTGGATGGGATGCAGGTATAATCCCCCTCTCCTCTGGTTTCCTCCAGAAGTTTATCAGAAGGATTTTCAAATTAATAAAAAGAGATAGGAAGCCACTTTTGACAAAATCAAAAGAAGCCATGGTTTCAGGAGACTTGGTGAACCTACCTTTCCTCCCTATAGTATAACTGGTTTACATGAAAGACTCTAGCTTGCATGAGGACATGAAATAAGGTAAGCTTGGGGGTATGTTGGGTTACGAAAAAGGTACAAATATCTTCCTTTCTCCCACAGTTTATGATATGATTTTGATTGATTCTTTAGATAGTTAGGGATAGATAGGAAATAATATGCTTGGTATGTCTCTTAGGGTTGTTATTAAATTTTTATTAAATAGATTCTAATTTACGATTAGAATGGTTTGATTTTGTTACAGAATTGGACAAATATTTGCCAAAGATAACCAAAGAGATTTTGGCTATGCGTAAGCTGTTAAAGGTTGAAGAATTTTTAGGCGCAAAGCAGTTTGAAGATAATACATTTTCTATATTGTAATTTTATAATAGTAAATCAATCCCGAGGATCTTTCGATCCTCAGGATAGCTTGATGTACCCAAACTATTGTAATATATAAGAGGGTAATAGATCCAAAAAAACATAAGAAAAAAATGCATTCAAGTAATTAGATTTAGAACTGTTCTGCACAACAGTTTTGTAAATGTTTTACCAACCATGGAATCAATGAAATTTTTGAGTGTTTTTACCATTTCCGTGCTTTGATTTTCTTGTAGCAGTACTTTTGAAGACCGAGGGCCCAATCCGAAGGAGTTACTGTCTCGTTCTGTAATTGTATCAGTCCGAAATTTGATTTCCATTTTATGGTTCAAATCTCTTTTACAATAGCCAAAGATAAATGCACAAGTGTGTTAATGATTTTATGATTGATTGCATATAAAAGACATACATTTCGATTAGTTATCAATGATTGTTGTTATGATTTCCATTTCTGAAGTTATTGCTTGATAGTTCCTTACATTTTCATCCACGTTGTTCCTTTCCCTTAGATTTACGATTGTTGTTCCTTTCAGTTAAAGTTACAATAGTTGTTCCTTTCGGTTGAAGCTACAATAGTTTCTCCTTTCAACAAAGTTACATTAGTTGTCCCTTCTGATTAGATTATAATTGTTGTTTCTTTCCGCATATAGAGTAATTTGTCATTTCCTTTCCAGTAATCAGAATTCATAATTGATAGTTACTTTTGCAAGTCCTTAGTTAGATTCAATTATTGGTTTCTAGTTAAGTGAATTCAATAGATTAATTAGTCCCTTTCCATTTCACAACATCTTAGTAATCAGATTTCCATTCTAGTTAAGTTCTTAGAATCTCTGGTGAAAATTTGAGGAACTCGATTGTTGATAAACTCAGATTTGGTTTAGCTACACGATTTTAGGCTACCTGCATAAACTTTGTCGATAATCTTGAGATAAAAGGCGAATCTCTGGGTTGATAAATTAATGTTAAAATAAGGTTGTTTTTAATACATCTTTAGACACCAACACATGGTTGATAAGAATTAAATATGGATGAACTCCAAAGTGGTCCCCTTATGGTGAAATCCCTCACGGGAAGACACTTTGTGGAGTGAGAGAACCCATGATTAATGGTGGAATAATGAGATTACGGATAGTAAATTTTTCATTGAAAATATCCTATATGCATATTTCTTGTCATGCCATTTCCGGTGGTATGTGGAATTTCACATAACTCCTCATGGTTAGAGAGTTATGGCCATGTGAAGTTGGAGAACCAAGGTTTGGGTAATGGACCCAAGTTTGTTTGATGGATAAAGGTATGGGTTTTGATATATTTTTAGGTAATACTATTCTATATGTATATTACATTTCATTCCATTTTTGGTGGTATGTGGAACATCACATAACTCCCCACAGTTTGAGAGGTAGGGCCTTACGAAGTTGGAGGACCCTCATATGTTCGCTTGAAGCCCCAAAAGGTCAAAGCAGTTTAAGTGGTTTAAGATATTTTAGAAGTTAAATAATAAAGTGAAGTGATGAGTGTAATATAATTCAAATTGAATAAAAAATATATGATTTTGGTTGAGGTACAAGTTGGGTACATGCTTGAGACAAGTAGTTGATGAGTTGGCACATACATGAGGTTATAGTTGATGATGTTGGCACATATTGATGATTCATAGTTGATGAGTACTTGACACATGATTGGTACATAGTTGGTGCATGGTTGATGCACTTGTTTATGGTACAGGTTGATTACGGATTGTTTGGTACAGGTTGGTGTAACGACCCTTGATTATAAATTATAATTAATTTAATAATGTAATCCTAAAAGATTAGCTAACCTATATTTATTT
>SNQJ01S0066448.1:28256-40356 GCA_010110895.2 Picea sitchensis | reverse complement strand
CATGCTAAGTACTTTTAGCATGTTTATTAAATAACCCAATTAACTAATTACATAAATAATTAATAAAAACAATTTACTTTAATAATTCCTTTAATTAAAGTTAATTCAAGAGTAGAAGGCTTTGGACTATTTCCACACGTCTAGACACATAGACCTGTGCAAAAATACCTGTCCGATGCTACCACTAACATCAACATGCTCAAGACAAAGGAAGCCAATGGTACATTGATAGTGGATATTCAAAGACATGACATGAGATAAGAACGAATTTCTCACCCTAAAGGAAGAAAAAGGAGGCGATGTTACCTTTGGGGATAATGCTTCTGCAAGGATAGTTGAAAAATGTACTGTTAGTCTTGATAATGGAAAGACTAAAACACAAAATGTCTTGTATGTTGAAGGGTTAAAACACAATCTTCTAAGTGTCGATCAAATGTGTGATCAAGGTTACAACTTCACACTTCATTCTAAAGGATGTGAGATAAGGAAAGCAGGTTCAAGAAGATTAGTGGAAAATGCAAACAAAACCCCGAACAATGTATACATTCTCGATGAAGTCAAAGGAGAAAAATGTTGAATGGGACAAGTAAACGAAAGATGGAATACATTGTCACCAAAGAACAGGTTGCATATATTTTTACCAAACCCTTTCCCAGAGACACATTTGAATATCTCAGATAGAAGCTGGGAGTGATATCCCTCTCATCTCGTCAGTAAAGGGAATCACAAGCTCAGGGGTAGCAACCCTTTGACATTGATCTCAAAGGGGGGGAGAAGTTCCAGACAGAGGAAGAAATTGCAGACAGGTGGACTATTATAGAATTGAGTAAGGGTTTCCATCAATGACAAAGGGGGAGATTGTTGGAATTATTGTTGTCATTGATGTCAATGACATGGGAAGACTACAAATGTCCAAGATGAAGATTGCAAAATAGAGATTGTTGGAAATATTGTTTTTGGATTTTTTATGCTCAGTTTGGATACCCTATCTTTGAAGGCCTTTTTACTTCAAAGATCTATCTCAAATGGGAGTATAAGATATATGGTTGAAAATTTTATTCCGAGACCTTTCCAACAATATATGGCACTCCCTCTAACTCCATAGGAATGAGGAGATATGAAAGATTTTGTCAGGTCAATTCAGCCATAAAGTATAATTCGGCCCAACCAGTTTTACAGGTTGGCCTATCCAATTTTACAAGTCTTCCCCATAAGTGAACGTAGAAACACTATAAATACAGGATAGATGTGCGCATTTGAAGTGTATCCAAGCAAGAATAGCAAGTACAAGTGTGTAAAAGAGATTTGAGGTGCGCAAGATGAGCTGGGGAGTATTCTTGGGGTCTAAAGGTGCGCAAGAGGAGTTTTCTTGGAGTTTTAAGGGTGCACTATGAAGGACTAAGGTCTATGCTGTTGCAAAGTGTGATGTTTTGAGGTTGTGATGTTGCAGTCTGGAATTATATTCTAGAAATGATGCTATGAGGTTTGCTAGGGCATGAAGGCTAAATCTGACTAGGGTTAGAAGTTATGTCTGGGGTATGAAGCAAGGAGAGGTGTTGGAGTATGAAACTTAAGGGTATGATAATGTTGTGAAATGCATGAAGTATGAAGCATGCAGGTGAATTCAAAAGTACTTTGTGTATGAAGATATTAGATTGGTACCTATACAAGTCTTATTGAGTTGGTGCTCAACTGAGGAGATTGGTGTCTCCAGTAGGTTGGTGCCTACACAATATCTTGCTAAATTGGTGCTCAGCTGAAGAGATTGGTGTCTCCAGTAGGTTTGTTGTAAGTTTTAAACTTGTGCAATGCATACAGATTCTTAAGAAAAACATAAATTAATCAATGGCTCATACACATAGTGTTACTCGCCATTTCTAGGGGTAACTAAGGAGATATGTCTCAAGGCCTATAGGTTGAAGACATGGAGTGCCGAGAGCCAGATGAGTGGACAAAGCCCCTCCTCTTACCACACATCACCATTGATTGGCAACACCAGTGCCCACCACACAAACTTGGCCCACAGAGGACAGTAGGTCTTGCTCCATGAGGTAACAAGTCCAGTGTCGTGGTAAGTGACATTTTAATAATTGAAGCCTTTGAACATGTTGCAAAGGGTCCTTTCTTGATTTTGAAAATGTTTGCTCAGAAATTATACCTTTTACCTCATTTCACCTTGGTGGTTGACATGTTGTCCTAGTAAGTGGGTCACCCTCGGGAAAAGGGTTGCTACTAGGGGGTCTCCTTGAAGGGTCATTGTACCATTCTTGCACATACTTACCACTTTCCATACTTCTTCCCTTTCGTTTCCTCATCTTTTGGGGTTTCGGGCATATTGATCCAAGAAGGGCTTGTACCCCATTTCATGGGAAGAAGGGGCTAAAGGCCTAGAGGTTTGTAGCTGACAAAAGATAAAAGCCATATATTATCCTCTAGATGCTCGCCCTAAGGTCCCAAGAGCAATGAAATGCTTCTCTGCAAAATTCAAGAACATGTAAAATAAAACACTTAATTAATAAATGTCCCGCTTGTTGAGGGAATGCATTTTGTAGTGTCTTTTACTTTCCATGCACATGACACTATGTGTGTTCTTAGCTTCAAGTGGCATTGCGGTGCTTCTTACTTTCCATTGCACATAGAACTCAATGGTTTGGACCATAATCAATTAATGGCAATAGAGGGTTTGGAAAAAGGTTGCATTGCAAACGAGGATGCAACACACCCTCTACAAAGGCACCCATAAATGAGACTGTTATCCCCTAGCCTAGGGATAACTAAGGAGATTATGTCTTGAGGCCCACAGGTCCTAGACATGGAGTACCGAGAGCCATATTAACTTGAGCCTGGCCTTGGAGGGCCCATCTTTCATCTTCAACACCTTCACCTTGTCAGCAACAACAACATCCATCCCATCGGCTTGGTCCTTCAGCAGCAGTGGGTCTTGCTCCATGAGGTAATGAGTCCGGGTATCATGGTATGTGTCACTTTGATTCTCAAAACATTTGAATATGTGCATTTAATTTATTTTTTCTTCTGATGTGTGCTTGGAATTTATGCCTTTCCACTTGTCCACACCTGGGGGGGAATGACAGGATGCCCTAGCAAGTTGGTTCTCTTAGGATTTGAATTGCCACTGGTGGGTTTATGAAAGGTCATCGCCCATTCCCACCATACTTATCACTTTTCATCATTTTCCCTCTCATCCATCCCCTACACTGGTTCGGGCATTGGGTTTGCCAAGCTAGCAAAGGGTTGTAACTTACTTTGTGGGAAGAAGGGGCTAAAGGCCCAGAGGGTAAAAGTAGCTGGCAAAAGATAAAAGCCAAAAGAACAAAACCTTCAGATGCTTCGCCCAGGGATCCCCGAGAAAGCAATAAAGGGCTTCTCAGCAAGAAACAGAGGGACCCATAAAATAATAAAATCAAGATCTAGTTGGAGGATAGGAGGTCTCATCACGAGCCAACCTATTATGTCCATGGGCATGTAGCGATATGACACTACCATTCAGCTGGTCACCATGCCAGGGTAGTGGCTCCTAACTAGTCTCTTGAAAGAAAAAGCAATAAGATAAAAAGGTAAAAGGTATTGAATGGGCTTGGAAACATTTGCATCCATGACAAGGTGCAACTCACCCTCTTTAGAGGCACCCACAGGTAAGCCATACATTCCCTTGTCATCACTGCACCCATTGCTAAAACATCCCTACACCACCTCATCCACTTACATGGACTGGATTTGTCTTGACCTGGAAACATCCCACGTCCAACGAGAATTAGCCCAGTAGGACCTCCTGACACCCTCTCCAAACTTGGCTTGTAGAATAGCATAATGTCTTTGAGCACTTGTCTGGGAAAGGGGGGTTTTATGCACATGTTTAGATAACTTGATTTTTAGACGTGATTGACATTGCTATGATCCCTGTGACTTATGAGCCCATGGAGGGCATACTTGTTGTTGTTGCAGGGCCACACCCGATGGACAAGTACACAAGGGGGTATGATTAGGTCGGACCTCCATAGGGCTAAACGCCCACCAGATGGATGCTGAGACCCCAGCCAGGGGCAGACACATGTCAGAGGCTTGCACCGAAGAGAGAGGAGGACGTTCCACTAGAGACAGCCTAGTAGGCCTGGACCTAGGGGGGTCTTGCCCTCCCACTATGATGTTGGCCTTGGAAGGCCCATGACGTCACCGTTGTGACCCTTGACCTCACTCAACGTTTGATGGACACTTTGGAGGCAGTTGTGTGCCAAGTGGCACATGTGGCTTGATCCAGAGGCCTAACGTTTTGCTCCTGGAGGCCAACATTTCACTAGAGAGACCTAATGTCACCCTAAAAGGGCATGACGTCACCTTTTCTGCTTGATTTAGGGTTTAATTTGTCATTTTTATGTAAAAACTGGATATTACATGTAAAATGGCCATGTCGGCCTTTTTGATCTAATTTGTAAATTAAAGGTCATTTGTATTTGTATAAATAAGGGAAAATTCTCTCTTATTTTTCATCATCTTTCACTCACACTTAGTGAGGTCTGAAATTTGCGCCCTAATTAGGGTTTATTGGCTGAAATTTGGTGCGCACTTCTTGAAGGAGGCTAGTTTTGGTGTATTTTAGCATTTTTCTTGGTGGAAGTCTTCAACTAGGCCTATTGCTAGATGATTCTTGGTGAATGTATGTAAATTGCTGCAATTCTTCTTCATTTTGAATGGTTATGGTGTATTTAGCTTGCATTTCTTCCAAGATTATGAAATTGCTAGTTTAAAACCCTAGGAGGCTAAAGCACATGTTATTGTTCTTGCCTTAACAACTTTCCACCTACTAGATTGTGCTAGAAATCCTATTTTCTTGAAGCTTTGTGCTAAGGGCCTTGCCATTGCAACACCCTAGCATCATTTGCTTCATCTAGCGGCCATCTACTTCATCCTTGAGCTAAAGAAGGAGGAAAACCACTAGGGCCTAGGGTTACCTACTTCCTAGTGGCCATTCCCCCCCTAGGGTTTAGTGATTGAAGCCTTGGGTTACCAACACTTCAATCATTGACCTTCTTGTCTCTAGCTCTCTTATTATCATTTGTTCCTTCAAGTTTGCCGCTGCTAAAAAAGACTCCATTAACCCTAAAAGCACTGATCTAAGCCTTGCATTTGGTTAATTGATGAAAACAACTCTCAAAACTTTTATCTTAAGCTATCTACTAACCTTTCCTAACCCTAGAGTAGACTAATTAGCTAACCTACTTGCTGCTGTTACAAAAGTAAGCTACAACCATCTATTGCAGCAATAAAAGCACTTAAAAGCAATTAGAAAGTTGATTTACACACTGCCTAATTGGCTTCTGACAAATGCTAGTACATTGCTATCATTGAGTTATTATTTTTGGTCATTGTGAAGCTTCTTTAAGGCATTTAATGTGAAGCTATTATTTTATAAACATTGCTGTTATAAAACTTCTGTTTGCTTCATCATACATCAACTATTGCTTTTATTGATATGTCCATGGTTTTATGAAGTACTAACATCAAATTGTACTTGCAAAAGATATTGTTTTCTTGTTGCTTTTTTCTGGGCAGGTACATCTAAGCCCTTTATTACTTCATTGGCTAAAACCTTGGGACTTTCTGATTAGTTTGACTTGTGAGAGGGGATACTTTTATAGACACTTTCACCTTTGCCTTCTCAAACCCCCAGGTCACCTGGGACGTCTCCCCTGGGCCATCAACCCTAAATAGAAAGAGGTATCTTATTAAGGGGACAGTGATAGGATAACCTCTTGTTACGCCAATTTGCCTCCCTTAGCCTTCCCTTTGGGACAAGTACAAATTGAGCGATAACAAAGACATTATGAACCCTTGTATGTCAAGAAACCCCATGCCCAAAAGTCATACCCCCATCCACCTCATACTCCTTTGCATGACTTAGAGAGGGTCCTCTTGGGAAACACTCCTTGACTTGGGGATTGACTTATCCAATAGGGCACCATGACATGAAGATTTTCCAGGTCCTAGCAAGCTGCCAACTAGGTCTGTCTTTGACCTCAAGTTGGCTCTAAGTTTCAATTGTCAAACAAGGGTTTGCTGTTGTTTTATAACAACAAATTGTTCAATAACTTCTTTGTTGTTTTGTTATGGTTACATGGGCCTTTTAGGTGCTCTAGCATGTAGTTTTTGTCACCAAGATGTTATCACATGCATACCATAAATTATGTAACACGCCTAGAGATCTTTACAGCTGAAATAATGTTGTTCTAAACACTAGCATATATGAAAATGAACACAGGTATTTTTGGTCAACATGACCCTGGATAAACCCCCCTCGGGGAAAACCAGTTTGGAATCTGAGTGTATATATGTGGAGAATAGAAGGTGGAATACAACAAGTACAATAAATAAATGAACCTGATACAATAACAACTTGACTCAAGCTACAACACAAGTCCAAGAGGTAGAGATGCGCCCTAGCATGGTGCGCCCTCCTCACAAGTTGCCCAATCCACTTAAATGAAGCGCCCTAGCTGTTGGAAGCTCTGATGGAGAAACCCTTGCACCAAACTCTGAATCTGTGTTGTAGCTCTCCATTGAAACTTTCCTCAAAGCAAACTGACCACTGTAAGTCCTCCCTACTAGTTGTGCACCCTCCTCCTAGCAAGAACACTGTCCACAAATAAATGAGGGTCTAAACCTCTTGGCTACCTCCATGAATGGGGGCACCCAAGCTTTCCTCACTCAATGCCACCATCCTCTCCTCAATGCTCCCTCTCAAACTCCTCAAGTGAACATAAGAGTGAATGAGCCTTCCTTTGCCCTATGTGTTAAGGTTTAAGCTATTATTAGGTTTCTTTTCATTTCACTAGATAACAATAGCATAGATAGGATCACTGATAAATACACAATCACAAGAGACACATCATTTATCCTGGGAAACCCTCACGGGGGAGAAAATCCAGCAAAAACTTCCTTAATATAGATAGCCAATACAATGCCAAGAGATAACCCAAACAAATACAGAAAGTCCTCTCCAAGAAGTGCGCCTCTCTCTCTCTTCTTCTTCTCCAATTGCAGCTCAAAAACTTGTGGCTCATTAGTACAGTGAGTGTGTGTCCAAATGAAGCTCTAGCCTCTCTTATTTATACCGGCTAGCAGGCGCTAGTGAGGTGTCTCTTCACTGGCGGGCCAGAGCTGCTTCTTACAGGTGGTTATTTATTTATACAATCTGGCACGTGTGGACGGAGGTGTCTTTTCATTGGCAGGGCCGACTTCTTCTTCTGGGTGGTTATAACCACCTTTATTATATTCCGGGGCTGACTTCTTATTCTGCCTATTACAATTAGGGTTTTATCAATCTGCAAAAGGGGATTTGGTCTTTTACAATACCCGACATGATCAATCCGCAAAAGGGGATTGATCTAATGAATAATACATCAATAATAATTAGAATACTCTTTGCAGTTACATTATTTCAACACTATGCACCCCTCTTAAGGAAACATGAGAAAACCTAAAGTATGTGTGGATGAGATCATCTCATCTCATCCCTAATCAATGATTGAGATCTCTCCAAAAGAATCTCAACTCAAAACCCACTTTACTTAAGTTTCCATAGTTTCACTTTATGTCCCTCAATTCACCCACAAAGTGAATTAATTGTCATTTTTAGGCTAAAATGACCAAATTTCACTTTTGACTTAAATCTCCCAAGTCAAAGTGAAATTAGACATAAAGTACATGGTACAAAGTATTTCCCTCTTGTGTTTAGAGGCTCACAAACACAAGGGGACCACTTTTCAAGGTATCCAAATCTCAACATGACAAACCTCCCATACTTAAATTTGGCAAGTTGTATAAGGTCTTTGAGAATTTGTTTATTTTGAGAAGGGGGGATTTTATGCACATGTTTGGGTGGGATTTGTATTAAATATGTCTTACTTGGCATGATACATGTGACTTGTGGACCCTTGGAGGGCATACTTATTTGTCTTTACAAGACCTTGCCAAGTGAAATCTTTTCCATGGAGGAACTAGGTCACCTGGACCTTCATAAAGGCTTGAAGCCCACAGGTTGGATGATGCGCCCACTCTCATTGCACACTTGGAAAAATGAATGTTTCCTTTGGAGGCACCTGGACAGCATGAGATGATCACATTGTGGTCCCTTGCACCTCAATGTTGGCCTTGGAAGGCCTAGGATGTCTTACCCTAGCCCTTGATGTCACCTTTTTGATGGGGCTTTTGATGATCATGATGGTGATGTGATGTGATTTGATGGAAAGAGATGCATTGCTTGTCACCTTAACACATGACGAGGTGACACATGACCTTTGGAGGCCCAATGACTTGCACCTAGAGGCTCAATGTCTCTCTTGAAGGGCATGACGTCACCCCTTGGGGACTTTTAATTTAATGTTATTTCATTTTTGCAAAGTGTAAAGACAAATTAGAGGGTCGACCCTCTTTACACCCCTAGAGAAGTAATAAACTCTAGCTCATACACAAGAGACTCCATAACCCAATAGATAAGACACTAATCTACTTGCATTGGGGATTGAATATTAATGCATTGGTATACGTGATTTCTTGAGATATTGCAATTGTTCAAGTTGGATTTAATTCTACATGTTATAAGCTTTCTTCTGCCCTAAGGGCGTCTTGATTGGCCAAATGATCTCATTGTTGTTATAAACTTAATTCTACAGCCAATAAGGCTACAGTAAAATCATCTTCCTTTCATTGTTTACTCACTTTTCTACCACTAAAATTCACTTGCAAGCTGCCATAATTAATCGACTAGTTATTTGCTATCTTTTAGGTGGTTTACTTGTTGATTCTAGTGGCTATAATTTTCTGTTGTAGCAATTGTTTGCTACAGCCATAAGGCTGTTACAAATCTTGCTGATAACACTAACTAACAGCCCTCAAATTACTATCAAAGTCTTGCTTTAATCATTGGAAATTTATCTACATATTGCTAGCTTTGTTTTCAATATCTTGTACTTGATTTTGATGGCTAAATTTGCAGCTCTTATTATCATTTGTTGTTGATATATATATTTCCATATTGCTGCAATTTGGGACAGCAAGGTTTCTTGTTGAATCCCCTTTGGTTTTGAGGCTTCATTTGCTATATATTGTCTTGTTCTGGGCAGGGATAACATTGTTTAACAAGTACACTTCCTTGGCAACCAATCACCTTCTCTCGAGACTCTTTCTCAAGCCTTCTTTCCATATTTGACCTTGACCTATAGGGGCATCCTTCATCTCCTTTCACTTTCCATCTCAATCCCCCTAGGGTCACCTTCCACCACCACGATTGCTGCGTGGGCCTCCTTGTGGTGGTAGTGGAGATTCCTGAGAAGGATGAAACTGTGCAAAAGTAGATGTAGATGGCCGCAGCGGAAGAGAAGATGAAGCCCCTAGTGTTGTAGTTGGATTTCTGGACACGGGGAACACGATAGTGGATGGAGATCGCAACTCAACATGATCATCATCATCCAAAAGAGCATTCTCCAATTGCTCCAAAAGCAATACTCCATCCTCCAAATTATCCTCCTCTCGATTATTGTCCCAACGCTTCAAGTTTTTATCCATCTTTGCTTCTTCACAGTAATGGGACAACAATCACAAGTTGTAATGAACATAAACAAAGCTCTCTTCCTAGCCTACATTCAACCTATTTTTTTTGACGCTATGGATGAAACTGTAGGTGCTCAAACACCTCTCTGCAAAAGAAGTGTTCACCACCTGTGAAAGCACTTGTGTTGCCAAACATTGCGGTTGTGGGGTAGCACCACCATGCATGTTCCACCACTCGAGAAAACTCAGATTCTCTCGATCTCTAATTGCATGGTTGGTCCCAAAGGCACCATTGCTAAGGATGTAATGGTTCAATTGTCTCCTTATGTTGTCACACTCCTCGTCCGGGACCAATTTTTCTAATGCTTTCATATAACCTACTTGAAGCTTTGGATCTTGGTGTGGTCTTTTCTTGGTCCCACCACTAGGTGTTGGTGATGAAATCCATAATGCATGATAGTGTTTAGGTGTTAGCACATATGCTAAGGCATGTAGTGGAATATTTAGCATTTCCCACCATTTTTCCACCTCTACACGAATTTGATTATAGAGGTTGACATCTCTAGGCTCAACAATGTCTTTAATCTGCCGTAGCATGCTATCCATTTGCTCGTACACCTCCCCAATGATTGGCCGATCTGAATTTGCAAACTTGATCATGTGATAAATTGGCTTGGTGAATTGCAAAACATATCGAACCTGTGACCAAAACTGACTGTCAAGAACTGTCTCCTTCATTGCATTGGCACCTTCTCTATCACTGCTCAATTCATCCCATGCATCACTCATCACCATAGCACCCAAAGATTGTCTCACCTTCAATAGGACTAAATGTGAGGTAATAGCTAACAAATCTAGTGTTTGCAATCTGAAGTAACTGCAACCTAGAGTGAGTGTTGTAGAAGTAATTGACTCTTGTATGCCCGATGACAAATTTGATGAGTTGCTTCCCTCTCTTGTACAACTGATTAATCCCTCCAAATTCTCTATGCTTGACAATATCATGCATCAAAAGGTTCAAGGTGTGCACCAAACACCCAGACCAAAAAATGTGTGGATGAACTCGCTCAATGATTTTACCTACTCCTTTATAGTTTGTTGCATTATCAGTGATTACTTGAATCATATTAAAAGGACCAACATCATTATTTGTTTTCAAGAGGAGATCTGAAATGTTTTGAGAAGATGCAATGATTGAAGAGGAGTCATGTGCTGCAAGAAACACTACACCAGTATCAAAAACACCAAGAACATTGATCAAATGTTGGTTTCTCACATTTGTCCAACCATTCGATACAATGGATACCCCGTAGTCCCCCCATTCATCTGTAAACCATGTCAGATCTCTTTGAATTTTTGTTTTTTCCCTGTCAAGTAACATAGTTCTAGCTTTCTCATAGTTGTGGCTCTTGTATCCTTTGGGGGCTTCATTGATTCCCTTGACAAGATCATGCCAATAGGGGGAGCGAAGCACATTGAATGGAATAACACAAGCATAGAGAAACATGACCACTTTTGCATCCACGTCATCCCTACGTCCAATATCAAGGAAATCTGCTATTGCTCTTCTAGATCTAGAGGTTCCAGAACCATGAGGAGATGGAGATGTGTTGCCACCAAATCGAGATGAAGCATCAGATTGAAGCTTTTGTTTTTTACCACGCTTTTTTTTGTGCAACTTCCTCTATCTTTATCTATTTTTGTCTCTCTTCCATGGATATATTAGGGAAAACATTGATCCCAATGGACCCCTTATTGTAATCACTCTCTATTACACCACAAAGATGCCTCCTCACACAGGTATATAAACCAGTATAAGGTTTTCATTTATGGAAATTATGAGGACATAAAAATTTAGTGGTTCCACCACCTCTTCCATCCTCAAGTTTTGTCACACATACCCACAAGGGTCTCAATGCATCTTTGTCATTTTTTTGCCCTCTCCATTGTCCTCTTCCTCCTCTTCAAGTTCAAACCCTTCATTCGCTTCATATTGTGGGTCATGATCATCATGGGAATCACCACTAACATCTTCTTCCCTTTGATGCCTCCTCCCTGTCAACACCATGAGAACCAAAAAAGGAATGAAAAACCAAAAGAAGACCATTTTCCTCAAGTTTTAGATGAACAACCTGCAATAAAATGAGGGAGAAGAAGGAATGGGAAAGAGTAGGAGAGAAGGACAAAAACATAAACAAAGTTAACCCAAGGAAATGAGAGAGTTGTGGTTTGGGCTTACCTCTTTATCTCTTGAAACTTGAGATAGATGGTTGTCTTTGTTCTCTCCAAGCTCCTCTTTGCTCACTCTTCCAAGCTCTCCTTTGCTCTCTCCTCCAAGCTCTCACAAATCTGCACTCTCCTTCACTCTCTCCTCCTCTCTAAGCTCAAGAAAACATAGATGAAAGAATGAGGAGAATGGAGGAGGAAGAGCTCCTTTATTCTCTTCCTTCCTTTCTCCTAAACCCTAAGCCTAGGTAGGTCTCACTCCCACTCAAGAATTATAAAAAAAAATGAAGTTTTTTGGAGTCCGCGGGTC
>SNQJ01S0066448.1:12288-25522 GCA_010110895.2 Picea sitchensis | reverse complement strand
CCTCCAAGGGCTAGAGCACAACTTTTAAACCACTTAGTCCAATCCACAAATGCTTGAAGTAAATTGCATAAAAGATGAAAATTTTAGGTGCTTGCAAGAGTATACTAAAGCATGAACCACATAAGATGTACCCAAATAGATTGCCCAAGGTTGAGTGGATTGATTTTGGGATTAGTTAAGTTTAGAAGTGAATCCTAGACTAAGTGACAATCCAAGAACTCCCCCCGCTTATACCAAAACAATTGTTGGGTGCTTAATAAGTGAGGCAAACAAGGCCACACCCTAGCTCCACAGGTCAACCCAGGAATAGATGTACTCCACAGGGAGGACGCCAAGCGTCGTGAGATCATCCTCGATCTAGCACCCCCCGCTTCTTCCTTAAATTCCCTTTTTGATGAAAAGTTGGGATAGTAAAAGGTGACCTATTAAGCTAGTTAATTTTAGGCCCTATGAGACTAAGGTAAATTGAGTTAGTTGAAGTTGAATTAAATTAAGGTAACGTGATTGCAAAGTGTAGTGTTTGTGTAGAGTGCTTGCAAGATAAACAAAGTACTTGAAAGATAAACTTGGAAAGTAAAGTACTAGAAGTAAATTGCAAAAGAGATCAAGTGCTTGAAACAAACCATAAGATTACACAAGGTTGCAAGACATGAAAGTAAAGTACTTGTAAGGATTTAAACCATTAAGCAAATGTACTTGAAAATTAAATGACTTGCAAGAAAATAAAAGACTTGGAAAATTAAATTGCAAGAAAGGAAATGTGCTTGAAAGTAAAATGCCCAAAATAAAGATAGTTAGAAAATGTAAACAAGATGAGAAAATTAAACCATTATGCCTCTATGGGCCTAAACTAACACATGATTAGTTCTTAGACTAGATTTACTTTATATTATTAAGCATGTGAAAGAAAGCAAAGCATGCACTAATCTAGCCTTACGATTTTCGGGGTTGGAAAGGCCAAGCACACTCCAAGGTGTAGGCAAACAATTAAAAAATTAAAGATGCTTGAAAATAAACTAAACTAACAACCTCTAGCAAATGCACAAGATGGAGGACAAAGCCTTCCGGTTTTGTGCACAAGTGGGTGCAAGAACTTGTAAAGAAAAACTTGAAATAAAACCTAGCCTCTCAACCTTGTACCTAATGACAAGTGGGGCAAACAAATCAAAGTAAATTGCTGAAAATAAACTCTACTTCTTAGCCTTANTCCGGTTTTGTGCACAAGTGGGTGCAAGAACTTGTAAAGAAAAACTTGAAATAAAACCTAGCCTCTCAACCTTGTACCTAATGACAAGTGGGGCAAACAAATCAAAGTAAATTGCTGAAAATAAACTCTACTTCTTAGCCTTACGGTTTTGGGGGTTGGCTGGGCCAAACACTCACCAAGCTGTAGGCAAATAAATTACAGAAAATTGCAGAAAATTAAAAGAAGAGAAATGCAAGCCCTTTTGGGACTCCCTTGGGCTTGCTTACAATGATTAGAATAGAGGAGAAGAAGGGGTATTATGTTACCCAACTATTGAAGGTTATACTTGAGCTTTGTATGGCCCCAAATGGCCTCTTGGACACCTCCTCGGTCACTAACCTGCAGAAAACCAGCAAGCAAAAGCTTGATGGAAACGCTGCAAAAGTGACAACAATGTTAAAAAAAAAAAAAAAATCACATAAATTTTCTACAGAAAATTACAGCAATGTTTCCTAGGTGGACCCTGTCTAAGTCATGTGGAGAAGATGAAGTGGATGGGGGTAAGACTTTTGGGCATGGGGTTCATAACATACAAGGGTTCGCATTGTCTCTTTTATGGGTGCCTTTGTAGAGGGTGTGTTGCACCTTCGTTTTCAATGCATCTTTTTTCCAAGCCCATTTATATGCCATTAATTAATTAAGGTTCAGAATGATTGGGTACTCCCAATGGGTAACATAAAGCTTGGGGGGCAGTACCACAGTGTCACTTGAGGCGAGAGGTACACAAAGTGCCATAGGGGTAAAGCAAAGGGTGTAATGCACTTGTGTAGATGCCTTAACAAGTGGGATGTCTTATATAATATGAAATTGTTTCTTGTAGGTCTTTGATTTTTAGGAGAAACGTTTCATTGTTCTCAATATCTNTACACAAAGTGCCATAGGGGTAAAGCAAAGGGTGTAATGCACTTGTGTAGATGCCTTAACAAGTGGGATGTCTTATATAATATGAAATTGTTTCTTGTAGGTCTTTGATTTTTAGGAGAAACGTTTCATTGTTCTCAATATCTATTTGGGCAAGCATCTGGATGGTTATAGTTTTGGCTTTTATCTTTTGCCAGCTACATTCCTTCTTGGCCTTCAGTCGCTTCTTCCCATGAAAAGAGGTACAACCCTCTCTTGGGTCAGTACACCCGAAAATCCCAAAAGATAAGGAGACGAAAAGGGTGAAGTGTGAAAGTATGATCGGGAATGATATGATGACTCATCAAGGGGACTTCCCAGTAGCAAACCCATTCCCAAGGGTGACCACTTACTATGGCACAACGTCAACCACCAAGGTGAAACAGGTTAAAGAGCATAACTTCCAAGCAGATGTTCTATAATCAAAAGCAACTTTAAATGCAACATACCCAAATGCCTCAAGTATTAAAGTGACACTTACCATAATACATGACTTGTACCTCATGGAGCAAGACCCATCGTCTTTCATAAGCAAGTTGATGTGGTGAATGCCATCGTGACGAATCCAGAATGTGTGGTGGTGAAGTGGGTCTATGTCTGTGCATGTGGACTTTGTCAATCATCTGTCTCTTGGTACTCCATGTCTGCAACTTGAGAGCCTCGAGACATCATCTTCTTAGTTATCCCTAGAAATTGGGGATAACAACTCCCATAGTTGTCACACCTTTGTGGTTTGTGTTGGGCTTTGCCCAAGCTACAATCCATGCGATAATACATAGAACATAGAGATTTACACTGGAAACCCTTAACCGGGAGAAAACCAACCTTCCTTGGTGCCACACCTCTCAACTCTTCATTGTATTAATTTCACCATTCGCAATACAATATATACACAATATTTTGGGTATTCYGCATCTACCAAATCCCTCATCCCTTAATCCGGGATTTATTTATAAAACCGCTAAAAATAGCGAAAAAACACTAAAATAGCAAAAACCACCCAAAATGTTTTTTGGGGCATTGCCCCCTGCCCCCCCTAGGAAAGCACTCGACGCACACGACACAAAGAGCACTACTAGGGAGGGATCATCAGATGTAGTCATCCAATCTGACGCAAACCCCCACACACATGCAAAGAATATAACACCTACCCAACATTGGTGTCTACAAAATATCTTACTGAGTTGGTGCTTAGCTGAAGAGATTCATGTCTCTAGTAGGTTGGTTCCTACAAGCTTGTAACAGTAAGTTGGTGACTACAAACATTTATAAAGATAAGTTTTTATGGTTTTCTCCCACAAGGGTTTCCAAATTAAAACTCTATGTACCATGATTTGAGTTTACATGCATATACTATTTTAAAGTTAATAATTGATTGATGAATGCTCATTTAAAGGAAAAAGTATTTTATACTGATTCAGCCTCCGCCCCCACCCTCTCATTATAAGCATAAGTGCAACAGTCCCTCACTTGAACAAAAGGTGAAGGATCTTGTGGACTGTTGGTTGAGGAGGTGTCAATCCATATGGAAATCACACTCTTCTTTTAGGCATAAATTTCGGGGTTGGCTTTTGCTTCAATAAGGGTTGGTTGTTAAGAGTAGGCTTCATAAAACATGGATGACATATGTTTCTTTTGCTCTATGTGGCATGGATGAAACGATAGAACATGTTTTTTCAAGATGTCGTGTTGCACAAGTGTTTTGGACATGGTTTTTTCAGGCTTATTTTTCTTCTTTATTGCTTTGCTTTCATGGAAAGGTCCTCTTCTGGGTGACACTTGGATGGTTTAGGACAATTGCAAAGTCCTATGGCATTTAATGCGGTTTCTTGTTATTGGTTTTCTATGAAAGCATAGATGTACATTGTAAAGTTTCTTTTCAGGAGGAGCCCTCTCCTTTTTTCTTAGGGGATTTGAGGTGTTTTAAGTAGAAGTCGACTATGCTAGTGAGAATCAACATTGGTGTTTTCTGTTGGTATGTAGAGTCCCTCTCTCTTGGTGTGTGGGCTCATATGCTTACTTTTTTGGCTTTTGGGGGGTGGGATTTTCTCGGGCTTGTTGTCTGTATCATGTAATTTGTACATTCCATGTTGTCTAATTTGATCTTCGAAGTACTATATGCAACATTTCCAAAAGAAACAAGGTACCACTTAAACTTGTGGTCCAATAACCAACCTTKCTCTAATACGCTTGGTATGAACAGAGTTGTCCAAAATAGTCATAGAAACASTGAATACACCAATGAAACTCTGAATACGCAAATATAGTAAAGGAGCACAACTCCAAGTATAATAATGATTGCTAGTTGCACAGCCCCAAAGAAATAAAAAATTAAGTCCAAATAACCCTAAAAAATATCAATATAAAAARAAATCATTTGTTTGTATCATATACATTTGTGTATAAAATGACACATGAGTGTAATTATTTTTTTCACATATATATGAGTGTAATTATCTTCTATATATACTATTTTCTCAATCATTTCTCATGAAGACCCTTTCGTGGGCCAACTCATATCATTTATATATTAGGTTAGTTTCACACCTTTCCCTCCCTCCACAAGATGTTTCTTCCTTGAACATAAGATGATACCGCTTTGTAAGATTTTTGTAAATTGCAGTGGAATTGTCATCAATCTTGATCATCAATCCATTCATAAGGAATCTTTATTGGTGTTGACCTTTTATAGTCTATCTTCATATGGTTACTTTGTGTCTGATTCCACATTTGGCCATAACCTTGCTATTTTGTGTATAATCTTCAACAACTTCCCGAGGTATGGTTGTCCTTTTGATTTCACATGAGTCCATGGTTTTTCTATTTCTTTGCTTGGAAAAGAGGATCTTGATATACAGCTTCATGCATTTCTTGCAGACTTTATGGATAATGAGGATGTCAATATGGTTCAAACCTTTGTAGGTTTTACTTCCTTATCTTCCAGTCTATGTTCAGTCTTTGTTTCTGGTATGATATGCCATTCTATTCTCTGTGCTTGATCTTCATTCATGCTTGCTTTATAGAGAATATCTTAGAGTATTTTCTTATAATTTTATATTCTGGTCTTTACCTCAACATGGAGCTTGACTTCTTTGAACATTTTCTTGTGATCTTTTATTTTTTCTTCCAAAGTAGAACCACCACATTAACTACATGGTTTTTTGGTCCAATGAAGTCCATATTATCATATGAATGTTGTATTATTGTCATATATTACACTTTAAATACATGGTGATCACTGGTGGTGTAATGAAGTCCATGGAACTATTAATACAGCAATGTCTCTCGTACATTATAATCCAATTAATACAATTTAGAAGAGGTACAAATTTCATAGCGATTCTCCAGAAATGCTTAATCAGTATGAGTATGGTTGGTTCCTAACAATGGGAAGGATGGATTTTCTTTCCCTTTGTAAGTGCACAAGTGAGAAGAAGGTTAAATACTCTCTGTTTCAGTGCTTGTTCATATACTCACTAAGAAATCCGGTTCTCGAAAAACATGGGTGTCAGATATGTTAACATTTTATGTAAGTTTCCCCTTATATAAATTTTGTAACTCTTATAACACAAGATTATTTGTTCTTTCTAGCCAATTAAGTATTGCAGTAAATGGTAGCTGGTAAAAGGATAAGTTCTCTCATATGATCAAGGCTCTTTCGATTCCATGTCCTGCTTTTGAAAAAAATTGTGGAGTGTTAAAGATAGATTAGTCTCTATACTTGACATTCTTTCCTGCCATCTTGTTCAGTAAGTAAACTCTCCTTTTAAATTACAGCAACTTCTGTGGGTGTACCCAAATTTCATATACATGACTGGCATTCACCATCATATGCATAAGTTTTTTTTTTCCTCCTTATTTAAGAGCAATGGTAGGCAACCCTTCTAGTCATATTTGAAACTCTTCGAATTTATCCGATTAGTGTTTTTATAACCTTTGTAGTGGCATGGGTTTTCCCAGGTTAGAGGTAAAGTTTGACCTTATAATCTTATAAGGATAGATTTTGTTTATGTGCTTCCAGTTAGTGTCATGGTATTCAATCTGAGCATATTTTTTTTCCCATTTAGAAGTATATCATTTCCCAACTTTTCTCAGTGGGGACCTGAGGGAAAACTACACAACATTTTGCTGTTTTGGCAATTCAATTAGTTTTAAGCATCCAATTTTGACTCTGGAAAATCAGATGTAAATAGCTTCCTAATCAATCAGTATCACTGTTTCCTTCATTGTGCTCTGACATGCTTTTACATGCTTATGTGTTTTGACTTGGACGAATGTTAATTCATGAAATTGGTAGCTAACAGTTTGTAAAGACTCCAAGAAAAATCTGTATGTATTGCATGAGGTCTCGGGGTTAGAGCATTAGCCATGGAGCTGAAATTGAGGTAAGAAGGAAACAATCTGTCAAGTTGGATAGCCTAGGGAACAGCTAGGAGACCAGATGTAGAAGTACAGTAAAAATAATGATGCATTCCATTGGTCTTATGTGATCAGGAGCTTTCTGAAAAGAACTTATCAAATGAAGGAAAAAATGAGCATCCATCATAAAGAGAATGTTGCCTTGTGAAAGAGCTTGGAGAAACTGTCCACCATGGTTGCAAAATTCATAAGGGAAACAGATGAATGAAATGCATAAATGCCTGTGAGAGAGTTCTGATCATTGTCACGTATTCATGTATTAATTGAAGTCCATAACGCATCTGACCAAACTCAATTACATAAAAAAAATTCTTAGAATACAATAGGTAATTTAAATTTACCAAAGCTAAGCCAAAAAATTGTGCAGAAATGGTTCTATGATCTCTACTTATTTCTCTATTCATGTTGAATTTAAAAATATTTTGTTGTACTTCTATACTATATTACTAAAAAAATTCCTTTTAAATATCAGGGGAGGCATCCTTTTCACAATTTTACTATCCGTGCTCAGTACCGAAAGCGTTCACCTGAGAGTCTTGTTAAAATATCCAGACCAAATTCTTTGGTTGAGAAAGGATCGAGCCTAAAGTCAAAGGAAGGTCAAACAAAGGATAAAAATGATGCAAGCAAGAGAATATTATACAAGTTAGAAAAGGGAAAATTGAACCTCAATGGCATAAGTGAAGATGAAGAGGATCTTGTGGTTTCCACTGATGATATTGGATGTCGGTCAAATACTTCAGATGCACTTAGGGTATTCACACACTCTCGCGCAAAATGGTTGCATGAGCCAGATGAAGCTGATAGAATAACTGCTGCTCATTTTAGGAAAATTCTGTCTTGTACCTGTGGGGAGCTGGAAACAATTTCAAATGCTCAGTACATTGCGATCTCCATTCATGGAGAGTCTTTTATGTTTCATCAGGTATGCTTCTAAAACTTATTTGTAATGAAGTTTTTCATTATATGTTTCTTGCCCTGTATTTATTAGTCTCTTTTAGTTATTTTATTTGTAGTATTTGTAACTGTTTGATTGGTTCTCAAAAGGGTCTCTTAATTTTAAACTGCTAAAAGGGTGAGGAAGCATAAATCTCTAGGGTTGGAAAACTGCCAACTATCTTTAATGAAGAGAGGCTTTGAATTAGTCTTTTAGTTATCAAAGCCAAAGGTAAGCCCACTTTATTGACAAAGGGCAGTTTACCAACCATAAAAGGAATAAATAAACATGCTTAAAGGACAAAGGAGTGCTTCAAGCATCTTCGTTATAAAATCAAAGAAGAGGAGAGAAAAGGAACTTTAGCTTATGAATACTCTCAAGAATTAGTATACAAGATCACACCCAACAAGATCATATAAGTTAATCCATCAATGCCCACTCTTAACATCCAAGGTTGAGAGTAACTTATTTATAAGGGGTATGTTGTTCCCTCAACACTCCCATACCCAAAGTATGGGTCCACTTCGAAAATTTTGAGTCCTAGCCCTAAAATTACTAATGGCCAAGAAGTTGGGTCTTTGCTATGAATCTTTCATTCATGTTTTGACCAAGAGTGTTCTATTCCTTCAGACAGGCTTGTCCAACATAGGAGCAGAAGATTCAGAAGCAGGTCTAAAAGGGGATGTAGAGGCCATTGGACAGCCATATCATCGTCCCAAGAATAACCTTACCTTATCCGTTCTACACACATGGGAAGATTACAGTAAGTTGGGAGCTCTAATGATTAAGTGTGTAAGAAAAAATCCATGATGATGACCCTATTCCCATGTTTTCTCCTGTGACTTGAGTTTCATTTCATAGATTGATCTCTGTTCATTTTGCTGAACCTTGTTGACCAAAACCTTTATTCTTTATTATGTTATACATTTTGTAACTGTCCATGATACTCTCAAAAGGAATATAACATAGCACTGGCTGCTGGAAACCTGCACCATATCACCCATTTTGAATCTATAACATAACACTTGCTGCTTCTGCTCTTCCACCATATCTCCCTAATTTTACTCTATCGTGTTTGTAATTTGTCTAGAATACTATGATTTATAGCTTGAAAAATAAACTGATCTTTTTTGGGGGCATTTGCCTCTTGGAAGGACCTAGTTCAGAAGAGACAATGACTCAACCACTGCTGGTACAACATGTGTGGCCATCTTCACTTTGCAGCTACTGCACATTGGAATTTTGGCTTTAAACCTAAGAATGTATACCTCTTCAGAGAATGATAACTAGAACTAGCTGTTGTATTGGATTGTTTGATCTGTTGTGCTACTAGTGCCTAAGTTGCCAGAAACTTCTGGCAGAGGTGCTTGAAACACGTTTCAACATTTTAGATACTGAAACGGAGATGATACACTAGGGTTCAGCTCGGAAACGTTTCAGGGCCATATTGGATTGTGGAAGTGATGTTTCAGCATTGCAGGGTCGTTTCAAGCACATTTTGTTAGCGTTTCAGGATTTAGGAGATGTTTGGATTTTGTTAGCATTTCAAGTTCTTAATATTGATACAAGATTTTTGTATTTAATGTTTACATGGAAAACAAATTGTTTTATTTTCTATTCTACAATTTTATGAATTTCAGATATATTTTATTTAAAGCCTTGGTCCCCACCTCCCTGCATCCACAAGATTGAAATATGATGCTTCTTGTGGCATGTTCGGTGCTTGTCCCACATTTCATTCATCTGTGCATGAAAATTTGTCTCAATTATACCATGTGATATCATCTTAAATGGGCAATTTGTGCAGTTTTGCCCTAGTTAGGGTTTCTGTATTTGTTACTGCACCAGTCTGAGTAAAAGATGAATTGCCTGTATATCTAAATTCATCTGACAAACTTGAACGGGCATATGTTGCTTCAATGTTGTATCTCTGCCTTGCTTTTATTTGTGAAATTTGATGTCATCCTGCTTCTGTTTGATTCTGCATTAATGATGAAGCTTTGTCATTTGCAGATCCGAAAAATGGTCGGAACAGCAGTTGCTGTTAAACATGCTTTGCTACCAAAAGATATTATCAAGATTTCATTGGCACGTTATTCTCGTGTTGTCCTACCACTTGCCCCTTCTGAAGTTCTCGTTCTAAGTAGCAATGAGTTTTCACCTTCTGACACTTTGGCTTTAAAGTTAGAACTCTCAAGGTTGACACAGTCTACTGGAGTACAAGGTAGAGTAAAAGATTTCTATTCAAATGTGTTACTGCCAGAAGTTGCCAATTTTTTTGATCCTTCAAAACCTGTTTGGAAGGTATGGTTGGACTACCTAAACCAGTGTAGTATACCAGATATAGAAATGAATGAATTGAGAAGAGCATGGACCCATTGGCAGGAAAATTCTAATTCTAGATAACAAAAAACAAGTTATTAATTCCGGTTGGAACGAGGCATTCTTCAAAATTATATATAACATTTTTGGCTCTGGACTGGGATATTCTTTGAAATTTTTTTACAAAATGTCATCATATAGATAGATAGAGAATTGCACTATCAAATGACGTTAACAGTTCGTATATAAACAATATTATTTAATGTAAGAAATCTAATGCATGTCTCAGCCTAAAAAGATTTGAAGAGATGAAGAAAAACACTGAGGATAACCATCCTTCATGAACTGCCTACAATAGTCATCCTTGATGACATTAACTGCATCATAGAAGATGGTGGGAAAAACCTCTTTTGTTTCTTATTCACAAAACCTATCTCTCTACTATATAACTGATCTCGATGGAAAACCATCACAAATACATAAGAGACAACAAGTCCAATTTGCATCGAAAGTTTATGCTAATTGTTTTTGTCATCAAAAGTGAAATTAATAAAGTTGTGGCATATTACTTTACCATTCACAAAGATTCAAAAGGTACATAACTCACATTATGTTTTATCTTCATATATTTCTCTTGAGGGTAATTAGTTGGATCCTTCAAATGAGAGTTTTCTGAGTTTGCCCAAGATTTCCTTTGTCATATTCCATTAAAAATTACAATGCTCTTGGTGTGATCTATATTAACTCTCCAAATGAGTTGAAATCTATAAAGCATTTATGCGCATTTGAATAAAAGAACCCATCCAATCAAAGAGAAAAATGGAGGTGTGAGAAATAAGAACTATATTAATGCACATGCAATTCAATAGAGTTCTTTAATGAGATTTGCAGTTTTTTCTTTGGAAAAAAAAGAGCTCTCTAATGAAATTACGCCATATATGATATGAGGGGTGAGTCTTTGGTGACCATATAGACATAGCATTGACATAGTCAGAAACAAAACTCAGGAATAATCATTGTCCAAATACATAGCCAAAACTATAAAAGGGGGTTGACTGAAAGTCAAGTAAAACATTCCACCAAGAGATCGGCTACTATTCAACCTGCAAATCCAGTCAACCTGTTACGTATTCATTTGACTATAATAATACAACTAAGGCCAACATAATTCTAATTCTACAATGGAAGTTCTTATATATAATATTATATTATCAGTGTTGATATGTTCTAACACTATATCCACATTCATTGTAATTGTTCCAATGAATATAAAATTTATTAAACCCAATGGGCCAAGGGCTTAAGGAGTTGAGTTGTCTTACATGTCACCATTAATGCACTTGCCCTTATGCATTGTAATTGTTCCAATGAAGATAAAATTTACTAAACCCAATGAGCAAAGGACTTAAGGAGTTGAGTTGTCTTACATGTCACCGTTAATGCACTTGTTGTTATGCATTTTAATTGTTCCAATGAAAATAAAATTTATTAAACCCATTGAGCCAAGGGCTTAAAGAGTTTGAGTTGTCTTACATGTCACTATTAATTCACTTGCCCTTTAGCATGCTTTAGTTATTGCTGTTAATTAGTGTGTATCCATCAAGTTTATCCTTTCTTCCTTGCAAGGTAGTGTTTGAGGAGAATGGTGTTGTAGGAATTAGTAGGGAAAGTTGTTCCTAAGTGTGTTTATGAGTCTAATTCTAAATCCCTTGCTACTATTGGTGTGAATTGATATAGTATTGATTGTTATGATCTGTCCTAGAATGTGCTACTATTAGAAAATCACTTGCACATCCACAATATAATCACCAAAGTACACTTAGCAAATAGATTTTATTTTGGAGGAATATCTTAGAGTCTCTTTGACTAAGTTGTCGCATTGTAAGGGGTGTCTATGTCGTCATAAGTCACAAAAAAATTGTGCTTAGCCCCATCTACACTAACTTGGGGGCTTTTGAACCTGGGTGTCTGCATTAATACAAGTTCGATCACCTCATTGTTTGTCACTAGACCACACTCCTTGGGCTACTTAGTGAATAGTGAACACCAATGGAGCATAAACAATGTCAAGTATGATGCATATGATCAAGAGAACATATGAAAATAAAAGGATCATGTGAGCAAGAGAAAAATAGGTGAGTACCATCTTGTACACTAGGGGTCACCAAGGGTCATTGTGTTTTATCCGTACAAATTATTTCATTGGATCATAGCTAGTTTGTTGTACAAATGTCATAATAATACTCAATAATGATAAAAAAAACTTGCATGCACCCAATATGTGTTAGATTTTCAGTGAGCTATGGCTCATGTATTCCTTTTAAATTTTCTGTCAACAATTACTTGAACCATAACTACTGCAACAAACCAAGATCACAAGAAGAAGACCCATGCATAAGTACACAAGAAGTATCCTGGGAAACCCTTCTCAACAAGGGAAGAAAACCCAACCAATCCTTTGCTATATTCCTCAAGAGAAAGACCTCCCACACCATCACCAAAACTAGCACACAAGAGTGTGCTGCAATTTTCATAATTTCAGACCACAACTTCTGAAATCATGAGATGGCACAATGATAAGTGTGTTTTTTCAATGGGGATTCACCTTTATTTATATAAGACTTGTCACATCAAATGATGTGTCTATTGGCACAATAGGGTCGACCTCAATAACTCAAAATATAATTAATAATTACCATATTAATAATCTTTTATATTAATTATCTTTTACATTAATTATTAATCACATTAAGGTGGGGCCGACTTGTACCCTTTACATTACAATTAGGGTTACAGGTAGGTCTGACTCTTGAACAATATAGCAAGGGATCTTGTACACCCACTAGTGTTCATCCACTAGGAGCACATCCATAGGGATGTCCATATCTCTGGCTCACTGCATTACACATAATAACTAGATCTTCACACGTTCACTTGTGCTCGTCCACAGACACGTCCACTCTACAGATCTTCTTTCCCACTGCCTCACACAGGAGAATCATTTGGAGTTTCTCGTCGACTCTGCTGCTCAGAGGAGGGTAATACATCATCTTCATTTATGTTCACATGACAATGCACCCAACACTTTGGGATTTCACACATTCACCTTGTGCTCAGCCACATGCACATCTAACTCAACAGATCACCTTTCCCACTGGATAATCATTTGGAGATATTCTCAACTCTCTGAATGGAGGAGGTCATCTCTACGTTCCAACTCTGTCTCAGTTAGGTACCACGTACCCTTCTGAGGAGCTTTCTCTCAGATTTGTACACTGGAGAAAGACTCACACAGCTGCAATGATCCACATCTCACAGGTTTGTAAGATGGAGAATGTCTCACATAGCTGCAATCATCAACACTCCCTCTCAGCTAGGGAGGCATTCTTCATCATGCCAAGTCTCACACA